>OY365817.1:13288561-13468561 GCA_959347315.1 Bimastos eiseni | reverse complement strand
TAGAATGTATTCAATGAGGAAGTTTTGGGCAGAAGGTCTTGGAGTAGCCCATTGCATGTGGTTGGACATGCGATTACACACCACTGCAAAAGCCGGTTTTGCAATCATAGTAGTAGGGGCGAAGAGGACGGTCAAATTCGCTCATAAGAGATTGTCGACCGACATTGGCAATGCATTGACAGGTCGGTAATGCTCCTGAAGGTAAGCAGAGTCAGGGCCAAACCATGGCAGAATCCCTGTGTGCAATACGCTGTACCATAGGAAACGTAGCCAGTAAAGGACGTCACGCAAATAGATAGAGATATGGATATAGATAATCTTAGGGATACCAGTCGTGCAGCCGAACGAAGGACTCGCTCCAGCCTCCCAAATCGTTTCTGTCTATATAGATTACAACTTCCAAATGCAGGGCACCATATACGCAGTCTGCCTCACAAAAGCGCAGGTGTGGTGCGGTGCGCCTGGGCGTGCACCTTGGTTCTGAGTCGACAAAAGTTAAGAATGGTCTTTGTGGAGAAGCTTATGGAAGCATTTGCTGATGACTTTCTGGCGTGATTGCCATTTAAAAGCCATGCATGGCAAAGTCAATTGAGAACGACATCAGGATATGGCATGTCATGGTGCCCGCATGACGTGTTTACGTTGCAGTCGACATTTGAATAGAAACGATGAAGCCAAATTATGTTATTAGAGTCGAGGCCATATGTGTATAAATGCTGCGATATAGGTCATATAATGGTGCATAATGTCGCGTAGTGTAGGCCCTATTAGAAACCAGCTGGCGCGCGGGTCAGAGGAACCGAGTCCTATTCGTACAGGCTCTTAGGCTGGCCTGTCCTTCTTACACTAGGCGGCGTTTGTTAAATCAGACGAATAATCTGATGGGCGCCTTGTATTACGATAGAAGCTTGCGAAGTTCTGCCTATTTTCATCGAATTTATATAGTTTTGAGCATCGATTAACTTGTAGACTTACTTATTTGCCCTCTGCGCCAGCGCCATGAGACTGTTTGATTATGCATGTATGAATATATATGTATATATATATATATATATGTATATTAATTGTGTTTGGTGTGTATACATAGATACATGTATTTATTGAATTTCCGTGTTAGACACGTGAGACACCATCCTTTCGATGACTTCCGAACCGGAAGGAAACTGTCGAGTTCGTTCCTCTCGTATGCTATCAGAGCCCCATCTTCTCATCATTCTCTTCTCACATATTATATATCTATATATCGTATGGCAAAAGAAAACTGGAGCTCGTGAAGAAGAAAAACGTAGTTGACCAAGGATTGCATAATAATAATGTTACTATATATAGTCGCTATCTGACTTCCACGAGGCAGGTCGAACCTTCTCGGTTGTTGGCCCGGCAACCTAGAATGGACTCCCTGTCGCCCTTCGCCTAGTGCAGAGGTCACTCCTCCGTGTTCAATATTAACCTTAAGACTGTCCTATTTTGCCGGTATGCTATTGGGTCGGGACTCGGGAGTGCTCCTGAGTAGATGTTCTTGAAGAAGCGCTGCATTTAAATCCTACAAATATAAAGGCAAATACTACTACCTACCTATCTACTAGTATAACTATTATTAATATTACTATTATCACTATAATTATTATAACTACTGCCATCATCATTGTGATTATTGTTGTTGTTGTTATTATTATTATTATTATTGTTATTATTATTATTGTTATTATTATTGTTATTATTACTATTATTATTATTACTATTATTGCAATGATCATAATTGTATTCATCATCATCACCATCGTCATCGTTATCAACATCATCGGTATCATCATCGGCATCAACATCATAGGCCGGCCCACTCCTGGAATGCGCTTTGAATCAACACAGGTTGAATGAACATTGCTCAGAAGATTATGTACCCTAACTCTTATTTCTGTTCCTCAGCAAAGAAAATTTAAACATTTTGAGGCTCTGGCAATTAAAATATCTAACGACTCGTAACGAGTCTTCATATTGTTGCTGTGGTATGCAACATAATCACGACATTAAATTTTTACCTGTGTTCATGCATTTTGGTACATGTAGTCTGTAAAAATAAAAACAATTACAACAAAACACAGCAAGATATCATTATCATATTTAGGCCTAGGCCTAATGGCCAATAGGCTTAGACATAGCGTAGACTATAATTAAACTGACACAGCAGTAGGTTATGGTATGAAGCGCTGAAACTTATTATTAAAAATGCGTATAACATATTAAAACCGTGATTAGCCTGTCTTCTATCTCGCCAGTGTCATGTGTGCAAGGCATCAACTGATAGCGCTCTTTAGGCCTATATGGCCGATGGGGTTAGGTGCGAATCCTTAAGCAGTGATCGCTCGTGGGCCGAGACGAGAACCCTGGATGATCCCTGCATTAACCTAATCCCATGCCTCAGCTATAGCTTCTGCCGACTCTGAGCTTGCCCATTTGCAGGCTTGGGCTTCTAGGTGTAATCTCAGACTTAATACATGATCTATAGAAATCTAAAGAATTAATTATTGTTCGTCGGCCTACGGCTAGAGAGGACGCCTTTCCACCTCTACTGCTTGGAATCGATAGGATTGAGGAGATAAATATTTGGGAGGTTGTACTTACTACTTACCTGCATACGCTTCGACCTGACGTACATATCGACCCGACCGGATCTGTACGTATGCAAATCAGTCCTTTTACACCTTACGCGTTCTTAAAGCCCATGGGCTTCATGGTGTGGCCCTCTATGATGTTGTCTGGGCTACTACTCACCATGGTAAGGTTTCATTATAATGCTACCCAACGTGCCCGCCTCAATGCTGTTGTTCTGAACCTAGTGCGATATGGTGTGCTCCCTCCTAACAAATATCTCATGACGATCCCTGTTAGCGAGCTGGTGTCTTCCTTTTCAACCCTATCCTCTCTAATCATGGCCACATTCTTAGGAATCTTCCCCCTCCTATTAGGACTTTGGAGCACCAACTGCGTCCACGTGCCAACAATAGGTCTGTTCCCCGGGCTGATGATTTCACCCGGTGTGGCTTTATTATAGGCCTATATATATATATATATATATATATATATGCTGACATCTGATTAAAAATAGACCCCTAGGCTATACTTATTTACTTATTAAAACCAAGTCGTATACTTAGGTCACCAACTCACCATCAAGAAGATCGGTTTGCAAGCCAGACATGTAGCCTATGATGGATGAACAAGTAAATTATTAAGCATATATTAATATTGAAAACGAAATTACATAAACAATAGAGCAGAGCCGTAGAGCTAGCAGTTCCAAAACCTCTACCCAACAACAGAAAAATCGCCAAGTTCTAGTGTTCTGGTTAGACTACAGACACAAGCATTGATTAAAACGCGTCCTTCAGCTTAGCAGCTGACAAAAAGACCAGGAACAAGAAGAAAACAAGAAGGATATATTGTAAATGATGTGTATAAACTATAATTAGAGATCACTGTGTGATTAAGTCCGTACGGAAACTTCATAACTTCATGCGATGGCGTTCAAAAGAAAGACCGAGTACTGATCTGAACTTGAGAGGATTACGGTTTGATACATTGTCAATGGTTTGATATTTGAGTATTCTTACGTGTGTGAATAGTTTCCTATCGCTAGTGTTGACAGGCGATGGCTAGCTAATGATGCCGCCCAGATTAACGATGCCAAAGCGTCATGTGTGACATCAAGTGATCAAAAAATACTTTATCTAAATTTGTATATTTAAGTATTATTTATGTTTTATTGGGAATAAATTCCGACAGAGCATTTTAAATTTATTTCGGATCATGAGACACGCTTGACTTGGCGCCCGACATCCTTGCTGGCATGTGCACTTCAAATAACAATGCCAAGTGGGCCGTTACTTAATTTTCATGACCAAATGTCAAGGAACATCGTGTCCGAGGTCCCGTTAATAAGACCTCAACAACCTAAGGAAAATGCGAACCAAAACTGCCTAAGCTCTGCCGTGGCTTATGATGACATTGACTTCTTTATTTATTTTATTTTATTTATTACCGAAATTTGATACCGCCCTTCTTCCAACATCTTTTGCTCAGAAGTGCATACACACACGCCTCGACGACGCAATTGCTGTTGTACTGCAGAGCAATGGTGCTCAAGGTCCCTACACAGTGACTGACGCCCCGGACGAGACTCGAACCCGCTCGGTCAGCACACACTGAACGCTACGGGCTGACCGCTCTAACCGATCAGCCACTGTGCCATACCAATATCTTTAATGGCGAGATATCCTTCATCAGTCTGAAATTCTCTGTCAAATGACTTATTATCTCTGGATTGATTGTCACCCGTCAACATTCTTACTTTCTTGCAAATATACTTGGTTGCATAGTTTGCGTACATGCAATCATGTACATGGGCATGCATACAGACGTACACACACACGCACACACACATACATATGTGCCTACAAACTAAATTCATTATTGTTACAGTTCAGGCCCAATTACACACTATCCGTCTACACGTGAATTAATTTAGTGCTTGTTTGCAGCTTGGCTTCTGATGCTACCTTCTGAATATGCAAGATGTAATATAATCATTTATAGGTATGAAGCAGGTTCACATACCACTATCTGATGCATGTGGTTATAGGAAAGCTAAGACTATGTGCATGCTGTGTGGTGGTAGGCCTAAATCAGTGGTTCCCAACCTGGGGGCGTGATCCCTATGGAAGTTGGGAAGTGTTTTTTGGGGTCGCAGCGGCTTATAGGGATCAACCAAAAAATTGCCTTGTTTAAAAAACTCTGCAGTGTGGTAGGTCCTAGAGGAATCTGAAGGTGTTCTTGATGACAGCCTAAAGGAGATCATGCAGCATCTTGAATCTTCTGAAAAAGATTTTCAACAGTATTTCCCTGAGTTTAAAGAAGAAGCGGCTGCACCCATGCTAAATCCATTCTCTGTTTCCCTGAATGTAGCCAGCATTCCCAATCAAGTAGAGGATGAATTCTTGGGTATGAGATCTTCAAACACGTTATATGTTTCTTGAGAAATTGTTGACTCAGTTCTGGTGTGCCATGTATCAGTCATATCCAAATGTCACCATGCTTGCCTGTCGAGTTTTAATTCCATTTGCCTCCACGTACCTCTGTGAAAGTGAATTTTCAACGCTTTCAACGCTATCAAAACGAAGGCAAGAAAGAGACTGAATGTTGAGGGTGTTATGAAGATGGCTTTAACAATAAACTCAGCTGCAAACTTTGAAATTTGGTTGCCTAGATGCAAGTACAGCCATCGCATTAATTAAACTGAAAGAAATAATTAAAATATTTAGTTGCATTACAGTTCCGCTTTTATTCCGACAAATCTTTTCCTTTGTGTTGTCTGTGCCTGTAACTGAGGTTATCCTTGACCCAGGTCCAATGCCGTATGGGAACGTGGTGGGGGTCGCATGTAACTTGATTATTATAAAATGGTTTGCGACTTGGAAAAGGTTGGGAAACACTGGCCTAAATGGTTGAGCGAACGTGGTGTCGCTAGGATTAAAGGTCAAGGGAGGCAGATTGGATATGATTAGGGAGTAGGAGAGAGGACTCCTGTATCTCCCTGATAATCCCAAGATTTTTTTTATAAAAAACAATGTAACAATAATCTTTTGTTTGGGATGCCACCATTATTATTATGCGTCAGGTTGTTTTGAAACTCAAAAATTGCACACATTGTAAAAAAAATTCAGAATCATTACAGAATAGAATGTAAATTGCATGCAATCGGTATTATGTGAATGCCTACTGAAAGATAGTCTAACCTCTATAACAGTTAATTCATGGTGTTACTGTGGAATATACTGTTAGATTAGTTTACGGTTAGGGTAACCCTACTTGGTTAAGTCTAATATATACAATGGTTAAGACTAGGCAAAGTGGTACTATTCAAATCGGGAAGTCACCAGCTAGCACATACATACAGTAAGCTAAGGCATTTTTATGCAACAAATATCATGCAACTAACCTCTGCTAAAGCAAAATTTTTACATCAGGCTGTCACAAGTCTCTGCAGTAATGCTGTTAATGCAGACAGCTCAGTTTTTTTTTCAATGGAAAAAATTATAAAAAACTCGGGGAGGCACACGCCTCTGCACGTCAATGGTAGTGATGTCACTGGTTGAGTTTTTGTAAAACGAATGCACGCAATGCTCCACCGGGTGATCTTTGATTTTACATTGCCATTACGTTTGACAGTGGGTATCAGCTGCTTACTGAGCACTGCGTGAATTGGGAATTACAGTCACTAATTGCAGGGGTTTTAAGTTCAGAAGGGTTCTGTACAGTTCGAAGACAATGAAAGGGCTCGATGTCTGATTATAGATTTTGAAATTTTTGGATATGGTGGCAGGCTTTGGTTTAGGACCTGTCTCATAAGACAATCTATGTCTCCAAGCTTTATTTCCCCACCAAGACTTGCATTAGTCATTTACTACAATCAGAATCAACGTGTTACATTCTGAATTGTTGACATTAAGATTGGTTTTTGTTTTTCAGAATATGGATAATCAGAAAGCGGTTAAAGATCGAATAACAGCCTATTTGAAGGCTGCGGTGCGTGCTGTCCAGGTGGAAAATGTCGAAACTGTGGAAACTATTGGGAGGTAAAATAACTCCAATATTGAGCAAATAGGTTACTCGTCACAGTGGTCAGTAACTTTGTTGATTTAAAATTTCACTCATCAACCTGTAGGTGTCATAATATAAAATTTATGGTTATGGTTAATATAAGTGGTTTTGTTACATAGTGAGACATGAACCTTTTGGCCATATTTTATGGCTTTTGAGTGGTTCTTATAATGCACTGTATAGATGTCCAGATGAATAATTTTTAGAACAAACACTAGAATGTTCTTGATTAAAAATGCTGGCCCGAAAGCATGGAACGTAATTCCGGATGAATTGTGCTCTCTAGATAATCTTAATTTATTTAAAATAAAATTGCAAAATGATCTGATTAATCAATAAATTGTCTAAATGTGCATGTATATATTTTTTATTATGATTTTATATAATAACTAACTAGTTAAGTTTCGTACTAAATGCTAATGTATTTTTATACCTAACCGGCTGTAACTGCCAATCTATTGCAAGGGTGACCCTGATTACAGGATTTCTGTGTCCTTTAAGAGTTTCTATTAGTCCCTATTGACTCCTAGCAAATTATCAACATTTTGTACCTGTGTTTGTTATTTGGGAGCAATAAAAACACTTGGTCATGGTTTGGTTATATATACACTACATTGACAAATTCACTGTGGCCTTTCAGTTGAGCGCTTGCCTGATATGTCCAGCTTGAATGTCCTGAAACAGTCATTATGTGGAGATCTTTTGTTTGTCCATATCCCTCAGTTGTTGTTTGTCATCAGTTGATGCATTAGATCAGTGGTTTTGTTCCTTTTTAGCCCTGCGACCTTTTATAATATTTCCATAGTTATGGTGACCCTGTGCAAGTTCTATAAAATTTATATGCAATTTTTTTACAATACGTTACTGCCTTCGCCGCGAATCATAGTACAAGAAATAAGTAGGCCTAAATATTAAATTGAGTCACTATATTATAGTGTTTAGTGTAGTTATCACAAGCAATGTCGAGCATATGGAATTATGAATACGCCTATTCAGTATGAGAAACGACGCTGATAACTGTTTTTTAAGCTGATTCCTGGACGTTCGAGTCGACACCTGGCAAATTTTAAGGAGACTTATAGGTTGAGAACTGCTGTGTTCGATAATAGTTGTCTACCAATTTAAGAAGTTAATCGATGACAGACAAATAAATATTCTACAGACAGCTCAAAAAACATTTTAGAGCCATCTTTGCCAATCCATTTAAGATCTGTTAGATTGCCATTGTCAGATTGTGAGGGTCTTCAAATGTGCTTTTCAAACAGCCTGATACATACAAACATACATTGGTTATTATTATGAGTAGTTTTAATTTGTTAGTAACAAATTGCAGATAATTACTGATTGGGTCTGCTGACCCCTTTTGATCCTGTATCTGCTAATCTTTAATTGAATTTAGCTGATGTGTAGGGGCCATAGCCGCAAAACTTTCCATGATCTTGTAGAATGTACTGTACAGGTCACTAGTGTTGTAATATTATACCTGTACGGATCCGTTGCTGCTAATAAGTGAAACAGGAATAGGAATACAAGAAAAAATATCTGTTAGCAGTTCAATCTCTTTTACATTACAGCGTACATTACAGATTCATGTTGTTTGACATGTGGAAATGTCAAATTGACAAGGTCTAGTCAACACATTGTCTTTTGAGGTCGTATTCTATGTTTTGGTTTGTGAAACAGTTTGAATGAATAGTCATAGCTGTTGTGATATATATTCTCCCATTTAGTACCATCTTGGGGACCTGCATGTGCCAATCTGCTGGTCACAGATGAAGGAGGAGGGGCTAAAGGCTACTGTGAGAATAATGTCTCTCATCGTTAAAGGATTTTGCTTTTTTATTTTCAATATGATGTTGGTTTTCAGTTGTTTCAATTGTCATATATTTGTCATAGCAAAGAAACAACAAATGCTATTTGTTATGCGATGGAGGCAATTTTCCTACATGGACTCAAGGGCTCCAGTACAAACAAGGTCAGTCGCTCACAAGGATATCTATCGGCTTATGAACATCTTTGATTAGGGTTACTGGGCAGTAGTTGGCATGACAAATGACATATCGCTTATTTGTTGTCATTGCCATCAAATGGTTGGCGCTAGGAACCGATGATCTTTGTATATTATAAGCATTTTCCTTGTAAATATCTGAATATTTTGTGCAGCAACATTGAAGTACTTCTAAAAGTCATGTTTTAATGAAGAAAGCATTTTTTCTTACTTAATTGTGTGCTTGGTTTCTTACGTACGTCCTTGCCA
Organism: Bimastos eiseni; assembly: GCA_959347315.1. Classification (NCBI taxonomy): domain Eukaryota; kingdom Metazoa; phylum Annelida; class Clitellata; order Crassiclitellata; family Lumbricidae; genus Bimastos; species Bimastos eiseni. The sequence continues at coordinate 13,459,647 of OY365817.1, read as the reverse complement.
ACCTACTTACCTAATTGTGAGATCTGGATTTGTGTGTGGCGATTTAGTCTCACGAACCATTTCACAGTCAGTAGACATGTATGACATATCTTCCGATTGTCATACTTTGTGTGTGTTAGAACACACCTTGCACCTTCCTTTGAGACTGTGATGAGCTTTTATAAAATCTGTTGTGATTTTTGCTTTCAATCCCTGTAATCGTGCAAAATCATCTCTGTCAGATGCACTCTAACTGAAATGCTGACTTCAATTAGGAGATTTTTATGACAAGTATAAGAATTATGGTAGATGCTATAAATCTTGTGGTACATGCTATAATCTTGCTTAGCATATTCTACGACACCATTCATAAAATGTTTATTTCATTGCCGTTCATAAAAATTTTATTTCATCAAAATATCATGATATCATACAATTGTAGCACAGAACAAGGACACTACAAAAACCAGATCATCATTTCAGCACAACAGACCTGATTGTAACATTATTTTACAAGTCTTTAGGCATTCACAAAGAACTGCATCGTGATTATGGTCTTTGAGAAAATCATGTAAAAATCTGGCAGCAACATTTTCTTTGGTATGTGTTATGATGGAAGGTGGTTGTGAGAAAAATTTGCAGAAACTTGTCAATATCAAACCCACATTGGCACCTCAGCATGACAAGGTTGTCCTTGTCAGATTGTATTTTGTTTTCGCCACTTCTGCATTGGAGCGAATTTCTCTTTGGCACATTGAATCACTCATAGCGCACAAGGTTATAATAATATTACAATCTAATCTGTTGTGCAGCGATGTGTTGGACTTCATTTGATGGTAGAGCTGTACAGATATCACTTTTTGCCGATACCGATTATTGCTGATTATTCATTTGCCGATACCCGATTACTTTGCCAATTTTTTAGCCGATTATTTCTTTGTGTTTCCCAAGATGTCCGGTTTCAGAAAAAATAGACCTACTCCTACTGCCTGTTGTTGTGATACAAGCAAAAACTTGCTGTGTAGGATACGTATGCATGTAGTTGGGACTAATCCTAGGCAGGCAATAAAGATTAAACACACCGCCCGCCGTGCCCAGGGTAATTAAAGGCCAAGGAACGGCTGTCCTATTCACAGCCACCCATCTAGTCTCAACCTCTCAGGCGACTGACATGTGTCGGGGAGATCTGATTGGCAGCTAGCATGTATTCATTAGGCATGCCTCCACGATGTATGTTCATCGGTTTCTCTGTTGAATTGGCCAGCCGTACCTTGGCTTGAATTGGTCAGCCTTCCCATGGCCCAGAAGCAGGAACTATGACTCACTCTGCACAAGACCTATGTTGACACGTTCTCACGGTCTATACCAGCACTCTGGGTGGTCTCACCACTGGTCTGAAGAAGCCATTGGGAACGGAACGAGATGCCGTCCTTCACAGACCCAGTGATGTTGCTGTCGTCATTTTGCTTTTATAGACTGAAAATAATATAATAAAATAAAAAATTAATTTTAATATCAGTGCCGATTATCTTGTCTATATGTGATACTGCCAATATCTCTATAACTGGCCCGATTAATCGGCCGGCCGATTAATCGGTACAGCTCTATTTGATGGTCATAAACCATTTATACAACATTTTCCAGTTTGTTGGTATTTGAACACTTGTTGCTGAACTGCTTGAAACAAGGAAGCTGTTGGAAATTTGATTAAGCACATAAATGTGAGTGTGTGTTTGTGTTGCTGTTAGAACCTATTGTATAAATTATGGCTGACACAAAACACAAACCAGACCATGCTTTTAATTTAAAACATAGTATATGAAAGGCCAATGCTGCATACAGAACTCAACTCTCTATTAGTGTTTGATGCTGGTAGTGAGATGCAATACGATACAAAGGACATCTGGTGATACCCTCTTCATATTGTTTGCAGATACACTTTGAAGCCTGGGAATGTGACACATTATGCAATTAGATAACCAATTACACAAAATCCAACGAGAAACTGTGAGTTTGGGCTGCTGTTTGAAGCAAGGAAGTGAATTTGCTACCAGCAGGTACTGAGTCTGGCATGACTACAAGGTCACAAATGGGGAAGTCAAGAGGAAGAAGCGGGTAGTGAGGAGAGTTCAAGTAGGAGATAATATATATGCAGACTATTGGGAAAGGGTATTTGGGGAGGGTATTTTTATTTTTAGTGTGCTTAAAGAGATAATCAGAACTGTAGAAGTGAGATTGTCTCACAGTTGAACTGGGCACATCATTTATTGACTCATTCTTGTGGTATATCACTGGTTCTCTCGTGTATATCTAGTTAATTACTGATTTATAAGGCAGCCACTTGCAACAGACTGATGTATTTTGCCAAGTCGAGTGTTACTTAAGTGTATCAGTTCTCAACATAGTGATAGGCAGACATTCGTTCCTTCATTACTTCCACCGACCTTCTCTATGGTGAATGAACTTTGGTGCATGACAGAGGTGACGAACTTCTTTCTCTTGAGGTCATATCTGCCACTGCAAAGTTTCTATTTGACTAATACACATTGTGTTTGAGGTGTGACATTCACTATATATGAATAGGCGAATATTTTTATTATTATATATGCAATCGGGTCATTTGAGACGTAGCTGCTACTCTTAAGTCCTGCAATGGACAGCTGCTACTTGCAAATATTTATTACCCACAGGTGAGCTGTAAATATTCATATGTAGTACCCGTATTAGCACATGTCTCTTTGTCAAATTTCTTGAGTCAATTTCAGTCACTAGTTAAAAATTTTGCATCCTCCTCCTCTTCTGAAATAGTTATTTTTTACTTTAATATCACAAAGAAGTAACTTCTCATTGCATTTCTTTGAAGGGCTTGATGTGAAACTCCAAATTTCATAACTACTTTGCTAGAATCATGATAACTTAAATGTCAGAATTTGAGCAAGTGACCCCTTTGCATAGAGTTTTGCATTAGCTTCCTGTTGTGCAAAGAATTTTCTCTCAAATTAGGACTAATTGTGTATAAAACAGTGAACTCTGTCCAAAATCAGTCCTTGTTCCTCGTGTCAATCAATCAAATAAAACTTAATATAGCGCCTCTTAAAGAAATCTACTCAGAGGCACTCCCAGTCCAACCTTGGCCAAAGAAGACAGATTATAGATTAGAATAGAAAGAGGATAGAGAGTTCCTATTCAAGGCCAAAGATCCAATGGGAGGCCACCCCAAGCAGTCGGGCCAACAACCGAAAAAGCATGATACTGCGTCATAGCAGTAGAAGAGAAAGTGACAGGAAGAAGACCCTGTGAGGCAGCGTGCAATCCCTTCCACTGACAGCATAGGACATCAAAGCGGAAATGATGTGAAGTGTGAAACAATGGTACGCAGCAAGTATTTTATCTGAAGACGGACCCAACATTACTGTTCATTATGAATTCGCTGTATAAGCATGTTTAAATTGTTGATCAAATGTTAATGTGCTGCACTGGTCTATTAATGCTGCATGTGACTTGCAGGTATTAATTAACCCAGGCACTAATTATTAATCTAGGCTAATTGATGCCTGCAGCGCTCATAATAAGCTGGTGCCCTGTGCTTGGCTTACGAGTGGCGCTTTAGAAACTTGGAGATCGCAATTACGATTAGGCATGTCTTAGGCGGCATGGCAGCCTGAAGTCGTTTTACTTGCAGGCTCTTTAATGATGAGTTGATTAGAGGAATACTGAAGCAGGAGTTTTGAAGTGATAGTTACTTTTCATAGTAAGCTTGGAATGAGCTCCAGAACGTGTGTAATTCTATGACTATATTTGGCTAATTTTCTTCCTTTATGCATGTACGCATTGTATATATGTTGCGATATCATCTCTGCATGTATCTTGTATGTATGGTGTATCTATGTGTTTATGTATGCGCTATGTGTACGTGATATGCTTGTGTGTATGTAAATTAGTCTGTATTTATGCATGGATATATTTTTGTATAAATGTATTTTGTATTTACCAATATGTTTGTATGTCTGTCTGTGTGTATGTATGTACACAGTCATATTTAATCTTGATAGCTGGGCTCATGCAATTAATACACAATAATAGCACCTAAGTAAATATTGAAGGATGTGGTGTGTGGCTACTAATGTTTGGAACTGTTTGGTGAACCAATCTGTCCATCATTGGTTGTTAATTATATCCGGTTTGATGTGATCTTTTCTGATATTTCGCTTTATTTGACTGTGCTGTATGACAAGTGATTTCAATCTTTCATGTCATTTGATGTCATTGTTTTGTGCATCAAAGGCATACATGCGGGCAAAGAAAATGACGAACAACAAGTTAACTTAAATGAATATTCTGGTTACACATGGGACCTAAAAGGGTCATAGACCTCACTAGCCATGTTGCATTTACGTTGCACCATGCTTTTGTGAGGTACATTACTAAAAAGACACTATGCTATGTGTCCGGATGCATACACACTGTGGAGACGTTTAGATGCAATACCAAAAATCAAGATTAATCTCCAATGTTATCAACCCTTTGAAAGTGTTCAGTTACTGAATGCTTCCAGATGAAGTGTGTATGGAATTGTAGAAGTTGGGAGAGACATTTCTTTAAATCAATTGGCTAAACATGAATATGCCAGCATAGCCGGATCATCCAGGTTGTGGATGGATCATTGCATAGCACTTCTCTATTCAGTTTCTGCTTATGTTCTTTGTTCATGCAATGACGAATAGATTGTGTATGAAGCCATGTTATCTGTATCTGCAGAATTTCTGGCCACTGGCTAAGAAGTTCACTCACAAGGCGACTCTATCTGTAATCTCAGAACTGAGCCAGATTAACACAGATGTCGGCAAATGTCGCGTAAGTACAAAATTGGTTGCTACTTTTTGTTTAGTCCTTATTTTGTCATCATTTTCACCACCACCATTATAAAAAATTTTGTTAAAGAATTGATTCCTTCTTCAGCGAGCTAACAGTTATTTCTTAACACGAATGCGTTAAACAAGTAGTATATCAGGACTTGACTTGAGATCCTGTGAAAAAAATGGTAAGCCTTCCATTTCAACGCTGACAGCTTTTGTAAAGTGGCTACCAGTATTATCTCCCATTAATTGTTGGTATTCATACTTTGTAAATACAATTTATTATTATCAGGCCCAATTACCTGACACTGTCTATCTTTGGCTTCATGGACTGATGGCCTGAAGTGTTTATCTGTTATTTAGAGATACATTCTATTAAGCTGAGTGTCTGAACGAAGGAAATGATGCATTGTTAGCCACTGTAGACATTAAGTTTAAATTCCAAATGCAGTGCTGTTTCAAAATCTTAGAACATATTTTTTAAGGTAGACTGCTGGTAATTAATTACTGTGTCCAATGATTTCTAGGCATTTGTGTCTATATCTAAGATTGTATTCTTCTGATTATATGGCAGACAGCTTATAACTGCTGTGTTGTTGTGATTGCTAGGCATGGATTCGGCTGGCTTATAATGATGGGGCCCTTGACAGTTACTGTAAGGTGATAACAGGTGACGCTTCAACCATCAGGTCAGTCTTGGAATCTGTGAGAACTTATTTATAGATCATCCTGTTCATGGAATGTGCTTTTTAATTTTTGTTACACTGTGTAGCATAAATTGCAATCTTTTATTTGAACCTCTGACCTATGACTTGACAGTTTGTATATCTGAACCACTTGACTGTCATGCATCATGACTAGGCTGGAAGGAAAACTGAGATAAATGCGAATAACTCATCTGTTTAACAACGCCTCCAGTAGTCCTCAGTTTCTTCCTTTTATGGCTCATGTGCCATATATGTAAATTGAAATCAGGTTGAAGACTTGAAGGAGATTATTAGATTTGTTTTTAAGATATATTGAAAGATGTCATACATGTAATTCACTTACTGCTCAAACTTATAGTTCATATACATCGTATACGTATAATTCATTTCGCTTTCTGCCACGGTTGTTCCAGTTGCACCTGGGAGGAGCATTCCTGGTCAATTCAAAGATGACAAGCTTAATGCATGTTTCACACACAGTGATAGACATCTGACTAGAGACATTATATTTATGATGTATTTACAGACTTATGTTTTTATCTGTTGCAGGCAATATTACGACTCATCTGCGTACTTCAGAGATGTTGAACAGTGCAATGCCATGGAAACGCATCTGCAAGGTAACAACGTTCGTCCTGTGTCAGTCTGTCAGAGAGTATGCTCACTGGTCAGTGTATGTTGTCACTGCGTCGTATGTTGCCGTGTAAAGCGGATCAGAGAGAGGATTTGGTAGGATTGCTTGTGCTGTATGAATATGGTGGATGAGTTAGTTGGAGATAGTATTAGTTATTAGGGCTGCAGACGTTAACGATTAATTAGTTAATTGATTAATCATTTATTAATTTTGACAATTGCATTCATTTTTAATGATTAATAGAAGATCGCTTGTTATATTTGCCAATCCAGTTGCGTGTGCGAGACTGTTTTGGTTGGGTTGGTCACATTGCCAACAAAACACACTGCTCACTGGAACATTGTTACATTCTGATTTGTTAATGCAATTGGCTGAAGGATGATTTATGAACTGAAAGTGGTAAACAAGGCTACTAATATGAACATATAACTAGTATCTAAACTAAATGCAAAATAGTAAGAGATATTGATGATATTATTAAAAGATTAACGATGAATAATGTTCATTTTTTATTTGTCATTGCTTTTGGAAATGCATTTAATCATAATTAACAGATACTTTATCATTACTTCTAAAATAATCAACTATTAAAAAATGTAATCATTAACATTATTAATTATACATAAGATTGATTAATTACTATTCAACTATCAAAGTCAGTTTGATAACAATTTGAAAGCAACTAGTATGTTTGCCAAGAAAGAAGAATTTTCACTTTTGGGATAGACTGAATTATCTTTTGCATGGCAATGCAGTCGTTATAAGTCCTTATCAGAAACTTATCAATTAAATATGCTGACCATTGTGTGCTCCAGCTATTTGTTGCACTTGATATGATTCAACATAACTTTCAGTGTTTACTCGAGCATATACTCTGAACTTTCTTTATTACAATTTGTAACAGTGTGATTTTAAACTGTCAAAACTGGATTATTAAGATCAACTTATCAAATTCTCAAACAGTTTTATTGTTAGAAAGAAGGCAGTTGTTTGAAAGCATCAGAAATTCTTTACAAATATTATTTTTCTGATGCTAAGACCATCATGTGCAAAACATTTATGACTTTTCAGTTGTAATGTGCTGGGCTTGTGCTAGGATCATGTGCTATTTACACAGTTTACTCAAAATGTCCTCTCTTTGTACTGCGATATTTTATTTACTTAATGCACTTACATGTAAGGTAACTGAACACTTTTGCTGTATCGTCCTCTCATCCCTAACCAAAGGCCATTAGGAAAGGAAAGTGATGCTCAGATAGTGAATAGTATTGCAACTTGACCGAGTAGTTTTTATTTGTTGTCAGGCAGGAAACTCTTGCCATAAGGTATCCACGACCATTTGTAAGTGCACCTATGTGAGAATAATTTCGTGAGAGTTGGTTTCTTATGTTCCTGTTTTGTAAACATTTCTATGTGTAAAGAAGTATGTAAGCTTAAAATTTGTTATACTTTGACAAGCAACATATATATTTGTTTGCATTTCACAATTTTAGTTTATACAAGCACCATTCGTTTTCTTCTTTAATTGCTATTGGTTAGGAAGTATAGATGGGTTGGTTTCCTTGAAGGCACGGATATTCATGGGCTGTCAGTTTGGTAGGAGAAAGATATTACATAATTTTTATTCTGTGAATGGGATTTTAATAATTTCAAATTTTAAACCTGAGTTATAAGTACTGATATCTGCATGATTCTTACTTTGGAGACCCTGATGAACACAAGGATGCTGTGACACTTTGAATACTTTGCACTGTTGTACATTATATTTTCAGGTCTTTGTAATTTTATTTTTAACCTGGCATATAATTCAACGGTTCTGAACCAGTGGACAACGACGTCTCTTGTCCTGTCCGGACTGACCGCTGCTGGTCACTTAGACTGGCCAACCGCTGTAGCTGCAAATGAGTGTAAGACTGCTTTGTTTGAAATAAGAGTTAACAAATTTATTAATTGATGTTTGAAATGTAAGTAGATCAGGCGATGGACATCAATGATCAAATATCAAACCTGTCTGTTAGCCTGCATGGGTCTCACCAGCTTGAACAGACTCCCTTTTCCTCTTCGGAAGGAGCTGCTCTCCTCTGCTGCCTTCCGGAAGCGCTTCAAGACTCTCCTTTTTTCTGTTTAGCTTATAGTTGAGTCGTGAGCGCCTCTGATTTGAGTGGCACTATTTAAGTGCTTCATTACATTACATTAGCAATGGCATTGTTACTTTTTGCTAAATATGAAAATTGTACTTCTAATATTGGATATTGTAAACAGACATATATTTAAGGCCATGTGAAATCAAGCACTTCTGAACACCAGCCACCAGGGCCGTACTGAGCTATAATTGCGCCGTAGGCCACGGCCTCGCTGCCCCCCTTGATACGGCCCTGCCAGCCACCATCAAACAAGATATTTTTCGTCTTCCTCTGAGGATGAGGTGATTAATGCATACAGTGCAAGTCCATATACCTCTCTCTGTAATGAGTTTTGTCTAGTAATTTGGTATAATTGGAAGTCATGATATTGCAATGCATTAAGTGAAGTTGCATATGGTGACCGGACAACATGGAAGCGGACAAAATGGTATGGGGACAAAAGGGTAGCGGACAAAATGGGATGGACAAAATGGTAGCGGATAAAATGGTATGGGGACAAAATGGTAGCATAATTTGGTAAAATGGTAGCAGACAAAATGGTGCAGACAATATGGTATGGACAAAATGGTATTCAATTTCCACGTAAGCACGCATCCATTCTAGCGGCTTTCAATCAATCCAGCTTTTTTTTAAATAGGAATCTTTTATTCGATCTAGTTTCCATTTTAGCATAATTCTTTTCGTAAATCAAGCATCTTCTTCAGCCCCTCTCTTTTCAAGGAATACAGATAACAGCTTCCAAATAAGTGTAATTCTTTGGACCAGTCCAGCTTCTAAATGGGCATAATTTTTAACATCCATCTCATTAAAGCAGAATTCTCTTATCGAACCCTCTACCATTCAAGTATAACTTTTCGTTGATCCAGCTTTGCCTTATAAGCATGATTTTTCTAAACTATCCAACTTCTAATTGAACATCGCTTTCTCATCGATCCCGCTTCTGATCTGAAGAGCGATCGTTTTCATCAATCCCCATATAAACAAACATGATTCTTTTCATCAATCCAGCTGCTGATTAAACAAGATTCTTTCAATTAGTCAAGCATCGATGTTAGCAAGGATTCCTATCATCAGTCCTACTTCAAATTATACATAATTCTTCAGCTTCTGATTAAGCAGACTCTATTAATTAATCCAGCCTAAATTTATGCAAGGATTCTGTTCATCAGTTCAGTTTCTATTTCAAATTTAGACAGCTTGATATTTGCGTGAAAAATGACTTTGCCAACCTAAGCTATGGTTTACCAAAGTTTGTTATATGCATATCAAACATAGTCTGATATATATATATATATATATATATATTTTCCATGACATTGCACTCCCCGGACATTAATCATATATATGTTATATATATAGCATTAATCATACATACTTAATTAATATGACTAATATGATACACAACTTATATATGTGTGCTATGTTAGTGATCAATCGGGGGAAATGTCCGGGGAGTGGAAATATGTCCTAGACCCCTTAAATCTCTTACCATTTATCCGTAAGCCTACTATTTTGTACAATACCCCATTTTGTCCGTACCATTTTATCCGCACCATTTTGTCCTAATACCATTTTGTCCTAATACCATTTAGTCCAATACCATTTTGTCCATACCATTTTGTCTGCTACCATTTTGTCTGCTACCATTTTGTCCGTACTATTTTGTCCGCTACCATTTTGTCCTCATACCATTTTGTCTATACCATTGTGTCCATACCATTGTGTCCATACCATTTTATCCACTACCATCTAGTCTGTACCATCTTGTCTGTACCATTTTGTCCGTCCCATTTTGTCCAATACCATTTTGTCCCCATACCATTTTGTCCGTACCATTTTGTCCTATAACCGTTGTGTATTGCTGTAGTGTTTATGCATGTAAGGTCAGTAAATCTCAATTTGAGGTTCGTAGCAAATGTGAGTGATAGACTTGCTCAAGGTCTCTACATAGAGACTCGTTCAGAGGAGGCTTGGACCTATACATTCTGTAATAAAGTTAACTTAACATGGATGAACATTTGTAAAGGGCATCTATACGGAAAAACTCACAAGTTGCACTTCCGACCCAACACAATGAACCCTCGTTCCAAAAAATAGAATTCATGCACTTGAGAAGGAGACAGGATGACTAGCTCAGTTCTAGTTTGATGCTGAAAGTTGTTCCAGGCCACGGAACCTACGAAACCATGACTTCTCTGCTGAGTCGTAGAGGAATTAACCCAGGCAACATGAAGAACACCCCGATTGACCGGCCAACAGAGTAGGCAAAGATACTCAGTAAGTGAAGATAAGATAGTGCAATTCCCAATCCCATCCAGCAGTTCCACATGACAGTTGAGATCTTAAAGTCGTTGGTATGTTATTGCTGCTTCTGTTTTTGTAATGTAATTGGTAATTGTGTTTGTGTAGCTTTCTCCAACCAAGGTGCCTTGGACGTTGACCTCCAACGTCATCATCCCCATTCTCGCTCTCCAATTTCCTTTTCCGCTGCTCTTCCAACATCAGCCAGCTGTCCACAGGGTCTTTCCGATGCTGCCTACGACTCCAGCTTCCAGCTGAGCCAGAGTGAGATCGATGCGATTCGCTCGATGAGCTCAGCGCTTCGCGATTGCTCAGAGACGCCGGTGAGCATGCTCTCTCGACCTGACTTCACCGAGAACCAACCGGCAATCTATTCTCAGATCACATATGCAATTACGTCCGATTCAGATCAGGAATCGGTCGATCCAGAGCGAGTGGATGAGCAACGCGATCTCAGATTCGATCGGATCGTGCGAACAAACCTTGACAGATACCCTTTGGACTATGACCGAAATCAGACTGATGTTCCAGGAAAGGCTTCAACTGCCAATATTGCAGTAGATCATGTCAAGGATGTGAGTGATATTGGACAACTGAAGGGTGCTGACAAGGCATCTGATGAAGGCAAGCCTAAAGTTGTGAAGAGCTACAATCCATTCGAAGACGACAGATCAGCGTCTACAGACTGCAGTTCTACAGTCAATGACAAGAAGCTGGACAAGCCAAAGATTGAAGAACCAAAACTGGAAGGTAGAGATGGCAATCCATTTGAAGAAAGGAAGTCTGATGTGCTGGAACAGAACGAAGATAATATGAAAGTTCCTGATGTAGAATATTTGAAAAAGGAACCTGCGGTTATTCACCGACGTTCCAACTGTGTCCGGATAAAAGGCGCCAAAGATGGAGGAGATGTAAAACGCAACGTAGTACGTCAGATGCGACAAACAGATGACGCTCGGAAAGTGGGACACGGGGAACCATCAGTACCAGACAAGGTGCCATTGACTGGAGGCACAGGAGTCGCAAGCGAGGTAAAAGTACCCGAGGCATCTAAGAGAACGGAAGAAGAAAATTTAAGACAGACGGAAGTGTCTGATGAGGTAGGAAAATGTGATCGCTCTCAGAGTCCTGACAATGACTTCGACGACGACCTTGATCTTCCTCGGAGACTTCGTGAAGGTTGGTTCAGCCATTAACAGGTTTCTCAATTCACCAACAATCATGATCCATCAAAAGCAGTGTCTTCTAACTATATTGCATATAGTGCATGTTGAAAATCTTCTAAACATGCATAGAGTTTGGCAGAAAGTAGTTAAGTCATTGCTCAGCACAGCAAAGTGAAAAACTTGGTGACTGATTATTCCATGAGTATTAAGCATGGTCATAGCCAGAAAGAGTGCGACATTAATTTGCAGAGCAGGAGAGCAACATAATCCTATTGCTTTACGAAATACTGAAGCAAAAATAAGGATTGGGGCATCACAAGTCGGCACATGATATCTAATGATCATAAGACTACGATATGTAAATAGTTGATCTGATTGTTTTTAAGTTGTTTAAAGCGATTAGCAGATTTCTTCAGCATTTAAATGATTTAATTTAGAAGCATTTAATTGATTTGAGTTGTTGACCAACAGTGAAGTGTATAATAATTGTTTTATTTGTCACAGAATCCTTTAATACCATGCTGAAGGCTTACATTCCCTCAGCTGCTCAAACCAAAATTCGAACACTTGATGCAATCATCGACAATCTCCCACACTTTGAAGAATCGGGAGAGACGGTTCAAGTGAGATTATTATCTCTCTTCTGTCCATTTATTCATTCTGTCATCATCATCCTCATCACCATTCTTTTCTTAGCTTCTGATGAACCAGCTACTACTACATGCTACAGCAGCTACACACTAAATATAGACCATCTAATGGGGGTTGTAAATACCATTCTAAAAAGGCTTAAGTTTATCTGATAGAGTTTGTTGTTTGTTCATTGCTTTTATTACTGACTGATGCCTGTAGTGGAGATGGGTATTAGGAAGGGATTTATTGCTTTTACTTTGTGCATCTAAACCTTCAGGTTTCTTTAGAAAGAGTTTTTTTAACGACCAACGCATAGTAAAATGTAAGACATAATTAATAATGCTGGTCGTAAAATGGTTAAACACAATGTTTCCGGTTAGCAGTTTTGTACTTAATTGTTTGGAGTAATGAGTGCTGAAAAAGAGTAAATAATTGTTTTCAATGCTTGACCAAATAATATATGGGGCCATTATTTTTGTTCCTCGTGTATCTCATCTGGATTTGGTAAGTTAATGATTCTCCAAAAATGATGGCGGAGATGTCATCATATGAAAACTTGAGATCCAGTCTGTTTTGCCCAATGAAAGCATGTGTGAAACATTTTATATCTACCGTCCGTGCATTTATGGATTTTCTTTGTTTTATAGGAAGACTGTGCAAGTTCTGGTTGGGCTTCATCAGGCACAGTGGACACTTGCGATAGCTCATTGGATGATGTGAGTCTCACCTAATTCAATCATGGGGCCATTGACACGTTATCTAAGCATGGGGCCATTTACACATAATCTATTCATGGGGCCATTTACACATTATCTAAACATGGGGTCATTGACACATAGTCAATCTATTCATGGGGCCATTTTCACATAGTCAATCTATTCATGGGGCCATTTTCACATAATCAATCTATTCATGGGACCTTTGACACATAACCTGATAATGGGCCATTTACCCATATCTTATCTTGGGTTATTGACACACAATCTAATCATGGGACCATTGACACGCAATCTAACGACTATTGATGTAAGGTTTTGTGAGTCCTCATGTTTTTAAAGTGCTATTGTAGGGCTAGATTATTAACTGTGATCCATAAAAGGCAAAACTGTCCGTAAACAAATGAAGTTGTTACTATAGAAGATACACAAATGCATTAACGAACTGCTCTGATCTGCCTTTCTTCTATTTTGTGTATATATTTATACATAAATATATACATGTGTGTGTAGGTGTGTGTGTATGTATCTCTATATGCATTTATAATAGCATAATATTGTAGTCATTTGATTAAATCAGCAACAACTGACATTTTACAGTCAAGTGCATCTGCTTGATTATGCTGTCAGTAGAGGGATGCATTCCCCATTGATAACCCAATTTCTTCATTAATCGCTTGTTGACTTCATCAGGACATCCAATGGGATAAAAAAATTCATATTCATGTTTAGTCTCATCAAGTATCATTGATTGTGATGTTGCATCATTTGCGATGTCCTTTAGAATTTGGATTTTGTGTGGTCCACGATGTTGTATATCAGAATTGACGTTAAGATAACAATATCATGTCACTAGGAAGTTTTAATGTGTGATTGGAAGTGTTCTTGCTTTTCCTTATACACAGAGGACTGAGCAGCAAGCAGAATTTCTCTTTAAAATCAGTGTTGAGAGAGGTTTGAGCCAGCAGTGCTACCAGTGTCGAAACTGTGCCGCGGCCATCGGAATGTGTGAGTAGAGAAGCCATGACTCCGTAGACTATTATACAAACTCTTGCCACTTTGTTCTACAGTAGTTCAATTGGCCATCCAGAGGTGGCAGCTCTCTAATATATCTTCAAGTCTTTCTGGCTAATCTATCACTGATACTTGCTATTCAAAGAAAACTAAAAATGCTTGGAAAACAGTGCATGTCATCAATTATTGTACTATTTACTGTTGTGCATAGGATCAAGTCAAGTGAAAACTTGTTAGTTGTAGTCTTGCTTTATAGTACCTATGGTCAGGGATGTGGTCTCAAGACCGCGGTCTTGGTCTTGAGACCGGACAACTGCGGTTTTGGTCTTGGTCTTGAATGCATCGATCTTTGTCTTGGTCTTGGATGCGTCGGTCTTGGTCTTGGTCTTAAAGAAACGATCTTGGGATTGGTCTCCGTTTTAGGTTTGCGTTCTTGGTCATTTGCTGTATCAAAGCAATTTCTTTGATATTTGTCGGTTATTTTCTATTAGAGACACCGGTGTTTAGACCATCTATATATACGTGTTACTGTGGGCAAAAAATGCATTTGAAGCGGAACCGGCCATTGCAAAATTTTCTTTCACTAATTTCAAGGTTCTGGAACAATCTAATAATTATGTGGTCAGCCATGTGTAGTCAGTATTAACCTACAATTCCGAGTAGGCCCACAAGTAGGCCTACATTATTCAAAAAGAACGTTAATCTACTTGTCTTAAAGTATTTTGTATTTACCTATCATATAGGCCTCCGGTAAGTAATTTATAGTGTGATATTCTCAGGCCGAAGCCAAGGGCTGAACCCGAAAAAGTTCAGACTAGCCAGTAAAACTGTTTCTGGACCATTATTAAGATTAGTATTCATCAGCAATAAAATTAATGTTTTAAGCGTGGTATTCCGTTTTAGCGTCTTAATAAATTGAATTGTTTATAAAAAGGGCCTTGGTCTTGGTCTTGGAACCTCGGTCTTGGTCTTGGTCTCGGACCACTTGGTCTTGGTCTTGGACCTCTTGGTCTCGAGATTTTGGTCTTGTGCCCAACACTGCCTATGGTAGAGAGAATATACCAGTAAATCTGACAAAATTGGCAGCTTATTACTAAGAGGCAATGGAAGAATGGGTGAGGTTTGAAAATTAATTGCTGTAGCATTTATGCTTTAAATTAAATAAATGGTCAGAGGTAAGAAGTTTATAGAAAGAGCCTGACAGGGAGTGTGGTCGAGAGCTAAAGTTATCAGGAATGTACTAATCATCGGCTCTGGACTGGAATCCATTGGCTGGGCTTTCCTTGCCATTAGTGACTCTTCTAGTACTCTGTTATTGAAGCTGTGTTCATTTTCGACTGACTCTTATTATATTATTATATTGACTTATATCTTATTATATTGAATTATATCTTATTATATTGACTTTGAGATCATTAAGATTAGCGCAGGCAATGCCTTTAAGTATTAATCTTGAATGGTGCTATATAAAGTTTCATAATGAATTATGTTATGCAAGTACTACATGCTTTGAGGTTGTTGAATTGCCCCTTTGACTATTTTAATCACGTTGATCTGTTTTCGTTGTTTTAGTTTACGATCGGGATCGTGTCTGTGCTTTTGATGGCTACCACTATTGTCACGAGTGCCATGAAAACAAGGAACACTGTATTCCAGCCAAAGTTGTCTACAACTGGGACTTCAGACCTTACAAAGGTTTGGTCTTATTTCGTTATCCAGTTGTAGTCATATTCTCATCTGTAAATGAAAAGAGGAGGAGGAGGATGTTATGTTTTACAGATTTATGCTATCTTTTATGATAACTTCTCTTGCGATATTTATACTGTGCTTCAGATATTGATAAAAGAAATTATGTGCACTCTTTAAACAAACCAATACTTTTTGGCAAACAGACCACAGTATCATACAGATAAAATAATGCTTATGGGTGTCTTTTCTAGAGGATATACTTTCGAGAGGTTCTTGTAAGATGCTTTATAAATAGCCAGATGCATACATACATACATATGTACATACATTAGCAACTCATACATGCATGTATCAACCATGGTGAAGTGACCATGTTGCGCAGTGGAAGTAGGTTGTGTAGGTCGGAGGAAGTTTGTCCTGCCAAGTTATGATGAGATTCTCAACCAGGGACTGATTACGCTTAAATGTATGGGTCCCTAAGGTAGGATGAAGTACAACTGGCCAGACAGCTACATTTTAGTAAGAAGGTAGCTCACTCTGTTTGACCTGGGTGACCAAGGCAACTCATTGAGCCGATGAATAATACGGTCTCCCTGACGTGACTTTTGTGGGCGCTGAGAGATTTTAGAAGATTTACATTACATTATATCCTGGCTATTAGTAGATATATGACTGAACTGCAGAGTCCTAATGATTTACTGAGCCACAGCATTTTTAACAGATTCTTGTTGATTGATGACCCTTGTGCATATGCAAAATTAGGCAATACATGTATTTATTTTGTATGTACTTTGAAGGTTATTTAAACAATACTAAGGATCTATTTAGTATCATTTATGCTCAAGATAATTTCTCTTGTGTAATATTTCAGTTTCCAACCTTAGTTTCGAGTACCTACAGAAGACCTTTGAAACTCCGCTTTTAGACATTGAAAGACTCAACATCAAACTTTATGGTCATGTTCAACCACTTGACTCCGTCCTGGTATGAAGTTTTGCACCATTTGGTGTTAATGAAACATTGAGGAAGCACCTATTGCCATTTTATGCATTTGTTTTCATTTTGAACATTTGTTTTCATTTTGAACATTTGTTTTCATTTTGAACATTTGTTTTCATTTTAAACATTTGTTTTATACAACTGTAATTTAGTATACAACTGTAATTTGATAATGCCCTCCTTACAGAAAGTTCAGAAGTGCACCTTGAAGCCAGGCAACCATTAAGAGCCATAGGTAGACTGGAAGAGGTAGGTTTTCAGGTTAGAGCAAAAGAGAGGCTCACGGAGAGAGTTGCAAACACAAGGAGGTAGAGAGTTCCAGATGGAGTGACCGGCAACATTGAATGACCGCCGGCCGAAGACAAGACGTGTACTAGGGACAACGCATTTTCCAGCAAAGGCTGATATAAGAGAGGAACGGCCTTTAATAGAGCTGCAAAGCGTGACCATAGAGGACAGATAAAATGGCAGATGACCTTTGCGTGCTCTGTACTTGAGGAGTGCCAGCTTGTAGCAGATACGCTCACAAACAGGAAGCCAGTGTAGAGAACGAAGAAGCATTGCATTTTGTTTTCATCTTATGGACTTGTTTTTTTCTTATGCATGTGTTGTCATCTTAATAATTTGTTTTCATCTTATGCATTTGCTTTTTCTTATGCATTTGTTTTCATCTTGGCTGTGTTTTATTCCTGTTAATACTCTTCCTATCAAAGGTTCTTTTTACCATAAGATTATTTGGCTTGCTGTTGCAAACTCTAATACTGGTTTCAAACTCTAACTTTGCATTACAGTTTGCATGCGCTACGCCTTTGTTTCATGCTGTTCTCACATGTCCTGCTGCTGCTGATTTTACTGCACATAAACATCAGTCCTGACTACCGTATTTACTCGACAATAAGTCAATTCAAGTATAAGTCGAAGTGCAATTTTTGGAAAAAAAATAGCGTCCAAAATTGACAGCTCGAATATAAGTTGAACTCATAAAATCAAAAACGAGTGATAAATCGAGAGGTATAGCTTGATCTCTGCTGTCTATCGGGGGAGAAATTCGGCTTATTTCTCCACAAAATATATATTTTACCATGGGCAGATCAATATTAATGCATGCGGCCTTGATAAATCAAGAGGAATATCTTGAAATCTGCTGTCTTTCGATGGAGAAGTTCGGCAGATTTCTCCGCGAAATATTCATTTTACTGTGGGCAGATCAATATTAATGCATGCGGCCATCGTAAATCAAGATATATAGTTTGATGTCTGCTGTTGAATGTTGAATATTCGATCCGAAAATCTCCCATTATTTATCTCTCGAATATAAGTCGAAAGACCTATTTCGTTGTCCTGAATTAGTTTACTCTTCTCGACTTATAGTCGAGTATATACGGTAGTTTGGCCAATACATTATGAGCAGTTTTGCTAAAGCTATAGCAAGAGAAATAACCTAGGTATAGAGAAACTGTAATATTAGATGTTTGTCCAGTCATGAAGCTTTTGTTTTTTCTAAGACTGAAGTATCTAAGGTGATTGTAGGATTGATAACTTCTTGGTCTTTGCTGTCTACAATCTGCATCATTGGTTCTTAGAGTGTAGTATTTGTAGTCATTATAAGATAGATAACTCATTGGCTTTTGCTGTCTACAACATGAATTCTAGCCATGTAGAAGTTTATATGAAATGTTTATCGATTTGTTATGACTATGTTTTAGTTTCGATATCTAAGTTATGTACTTTAATGTAATGTAGCTATTTATGCTGATTGCCTTTTCAGGCATTGAGAACTCAGCTGCGTTTTGTGAAGTCATACATGATGACGTGCACTCAGTCAGTGGGACTGGAGTTTATGGATCAATTCAACAGCCAATCTTACCTGTTCGATAAAATTCACTTGTATTCACTCAAGGTAGACTAGACATGGGTCTTATTTGTAGAATTTTGTCTCATGTTAAAATAAATCAAGGTAGATTTTGTAAAGTTTTGCCTTGTATTAAAATAAATACACGTTAAATCAAAATTTTTAAAGGTTTGTGCTACTTGTTGTAGATGTGACGTTTCTGTGATGATGCTTAAGTATTATGATATTAAAAGCCCTATCTCTGGTGTTGAAATGTAACGATGAACATGTACAGAAATGCATGGAAAGCTAATCGTTTTTGTCTGAGTTGGATTGAACACTGCATTCAGTGCAATCCTAAAAATAATAAATTATAAATCGATATGCGTGTGTGCATTGTTGCTGTTGTTCGAAGTTCTTATTATGTGCATAAATCAGTTGTAAGTCTGAAACTGAGACATGATGGATGGTCTGCAAGGACCAACATGGAGTCATGGAAATTCCAGGGCAAAATAGTGCTTTACCTGAGGTTGCAAGGCAGATCTTTAGTGGTAGGCCCATGATCTCATGTCTTGAACCTATAGAGCAAAAGCTATGTATGCTGATACAATGAATGTTAAACAAATGCAGCCTATAATTCTTAGGATGTGATTACATTAGTATAGATGTTGATGATGATTTCATACTTGGCCTTTAAATGACCCTTAGCATTGAGTAAAAGGATTTTTATGATAGTTCCTATGGCTTGAAAGTCATTAAATGCAATGAGGATGCTAATCCTTTGCCCTAGAAGAAAGACATTTATTAAAAAGTACATATATTAGCATTATCAATGCATTTTTAGAAAGTATATATATTATATTAGTATTGACTATTCATTTATACTACTAGTATTATGGAAGGAATTTAAGCAAGTATGAAATAGCAGGAAAGAAGTTTATAATAGTCTGGTAATGATGGTGGTGAAGGATAATTAGAGCCTAATAATTTAATATGGGTTCTTTATTATATTTAGTTTATTTGTATGTACCTGTGTGAACTGTTGTGTGATTTTGTTTCAGGATTTGACATTGGTGCCCTCGGGTTCCTTGCAGAAGAGATTGCTGAAGATTGTTAAGTTTGCTACAGGTCATGTGTACGGCTGCCCCCGATGCTGTCAGAAGGGGTTCTACTGTGAGATCTGCAGGGCAGCAAAAGTCATCTACCCATTTCAAACAAGTTCCACGTTCAGGGTTTGTTAATAAGTCATCTTCTCCGAGTCTACGTTAGCTCTGGCCAATAACCAAATCCATGTGTTATGTTGTGTGTATTTACATAATTATCTTCTGAAATATAATGGTACTAAGTGTTTGCTCATTAATAGACAGCTGAAATGACTGTCATAGCGTATTCTCCGCCTCCTCCCCCTATCCCTCCTCCCCTTCCCTTAACAGCATGGTTTAGCATTGATTATGTGATCCGTTGTACTATGGTGTGATCCTGGGCAAATTACTCGGGGAAAATGTAATTTCATTACAAATGACTGTTAGACATGAAATATAATTTCAGAATACATATTTGAATTGCAAATTTCATAATTTGAAGTTAGTTCAATTATTGTCCATCACTGTTGACTATACACGGTGGTCAAGTTGTTTGTGAATGAAATTTCCGAATGTATTTGTTTTGTTTAATTTTTCAGTGTCCAGACTGCAAATCCGTCTATCACAATCATTGTAAAACTCATATGGTACCCTGTCCCAAGTGCAAGCGTATGTCAGAGCGGGAGAACAGTCTCCAGAAGCCAGGAGGCAGCGACCCCATTGATTCAGTGGACTACTCCTATCAACTGGAAAACGGCAGTTGTCATCGTCCTACGTGAATTGCTCATACACAAACGCTTGTTTAAAGCAGATTCAAGTTCCCAGTGCCTTACATCTAATAAAGCCTAAACAATGTTTTGTTATATATGTGTAAATTTCTGCCTTATGGGTTTTTGCTGGTTTCGTTAAGATTGTCTTATGGTGCTTTGTGCGTTTTATTAAATAAATTTTGTGTGTCATTCAAATTACTCTTGCTATGAGACGCAGTAAGTTCACCTTTGACCGTTTACTTATTTTGTCTGTAGAAATTCAATTGATTTATCTTGGAGCATTTAAAGAATATTCCTTTCAGAAATGTGGTAGTTGTATATATGGAAAATGTAGTCATTTTACTCCTGCTATGTTTAATAGGTTTATTTGTGTGAAATGTTATGATACAGTTTTAGATCAGCTGGAAATGGTTAATAGATACTGTTGATGCTGTAAGCTGTCAGTGCTACATCGCTCGCCTACTAGATCCAGTGTGACCAATTTTCAACCTGCCTGCAATTTTCAAATGGGATGCTATGTGGGTTGTACGTCACAACATTGCATTATCATGATGGTAGATTGTATTTTGCATTGTAGATAGATAATGTGTAGAAAACACATAAGAAATTGTGTTTGGTTAGCATTGATTTAATGACTTGAGCCCATGTTAAAATTAGTTATTCTTTTTGGTGATTAAAAGATTTAACTGATTAAAAGAGCATGTGGGTTATTAATTTTACCATATAACTAAGGGAAATATGATTGTGTTGTAGCTTTGTTAATTTATTGACATTTATGAGTATGCTGCTTGAGAAATATCAGATGGTGATTATGAACTTAAGACTGTACAATTGGGCATGTAGTTGTGAGGCTATTGGCAAATATCTGCCAGGGGAGGGCCTGCATAAAGCGGGATTGATAAATTTCAAAATGGTCCATTTCAGCAAATGTGTACAAAAGCCTGAAATTTGGAGCTATGCTTCACTGGCTGTGGTGTAGAGAACAGCGATGTGACTTCGTGATGAATGAATTCACGTGTTGGTTTCTTCGTTTTTGGGTGTTTACTTTGACATTTATTTGGAATTATTGTCTCTTGTGGTCTTGCTTTTATATTTGCTGTGAGATTGGTGTGGCTGATAAATAAACAAAATGTAGTTGAATGCTGTCATATTCTAATGTTAATTACCAAAGATCTTGTAGTCTATGAGCTCATTGCCCATTCGTGTTGATTACACATTTCTCCATACCTGCTGAACTTGAACATATCCGACTTACATCATCCTGTGATATTGTTCCTGTGTTGCACACCTCACAGTAGCCACACTTTCCATGAACTATTGAACTATGCCATTCTGTGTTTGGTTTATTTTGGTTGACCTTTGATCCCTGTGTCATCCAAAAATAGATCTCTTAAGGTACTAGGCTCGAGAGACCAAGTAATAAATGACTTGAAGCACAGCAATGTGAGAAAAATGTGCCAGCACTTGTGAGGTATTTGTCAGATTACACACATTTGACTCACGATGTATAAGCAGAAATCTTAAAAATCATATATATTTATATATGTGTATATATATATATATATAAATATTATATGTGTAATGTTTCATCTTTTGTTCGTACTGTATGACTGTATTCATGACCACATCTTCTTTTATCTGTGACATTATTTTGTGAGGCAGTTCAAAAGAATAGCTTAGATGGTTGATATCAGTTGAAATGTGCTTTTAATATTGATTTTAATCGACTGTGGATTTGGGAACCATTTGTTATCGATGTGGTTCAGTGTTTTACCTTGAAACCAGCCATAAAGTTGGCTGTGGACTGTGATTTATTCCCAGTTAAATCAGTTGTCTTTATTTATGTGTATGTTATCTAAATGACATGAATAAGTTGGTTCATATGATGAACTATTTGTTTGGAAATCCTGAAATAAGCTTTTCATACACATTAAGTTTTACTTTTTCTTTTGTTTTCTAATGGTACATGTAAATGAATTTGTCAGACTGACTTTTGTGCCCTGTTAGGGGACGTATTAGTGCAGTGAAACGTAATACTTTTTTAAGTTGTTAATTCATTATAACTGATTGGAAATTTACACAGCAATGTTTAAATCCGATGTGTACCTGTAATAAATCATGACTGTTATTGCCCGCCAATGAAGAAAAAAAATATACCTTCAATTACTACTATTTGTATTTGTACTTCACTTTTTCATACTGCTACATGGCTGTTATCTCTTTCTCTCTCTCAGGTTAAGATTATGCCAGAATTGAGGAAGAATGGAGAGGGAAGAGTTAAAATGAGAACCAATAAGGATGTTAATGGACTGGGTGATGAAAGAGGATTATAGCAAGTTAAAGGATTGGACTGTATAATCAGGGCCGTACCGAGGGAGGGGCCAGGGGGGCCGTGGCCCAGGGTGCAAATGTGGGAAAGGCACAAATTTCAGGATAGAATAACTTATTATTCCATAAAATGCACTATTTTCAAAATGTGGGAGCGCCAGATTGATGCTAGGCACAGAGCGCAATTATAGCTTGGTACAGCCCTGTGTATAATTAGAAGAATGGGCATTGGAAGTGTGAACCTATCTAATAGGAGAGCCAAAGAAGAAGACTTTATGAAATTATGTTTGTTGTCTTTGCTTTATTATTAGCACCGGTGAATGAGCTGATATCTGATGTGGCTTTTGTGGAGCACTGAGAATTTTAGAGATTTACATTTGCATCTACATTATCTATGCATACTGAAAAATAGCATTTCATTCTAATGTAATAGTGTGCTAGTGGTAGTAACATTAGTAGTGGTAAAATTGGTAGTGGTGGTTTGTTCATCTCTTCTCTTCAAGCAACTTCTCAAACTTCATAAATCAGCGGTTCTCAACCAGTGGGTTGCGACCCCATATGGGTTGCCTTGCGATTTGCCAGAGGTCGCCTTGAACCTGATGTCAGGAATTTGTTAAGAAACGTTTTCAGCCTTGATTTTCAGCTCATAGATAATATTTATATAATTGTGATTAATACAGCCTTCTACTTTATATTGACTTTAATTAATCTTTATTTATTTCTTGTACTATGATTCATTTAATAAAATTATTACCAACTATTAATTTTTAATTCTGTTAAAGATTGATTATGCATGAGGTGTATGGATTATCAAATGATAAGAAGTAAAATGCATGGTGGTAAAACCGCAGTGAAGGCAGTAGCCCAGTACTTTTAATAGCTGGGGTTGCCACACCTTTGGAAATATTATTAGTGAGAACCACTGCCATAGATCTTCTCCATGTGGTTGCCCTAATCTCATCCTGGATGACCTCAAATCTCCTGTGCTTGAACTCCTCTAAAACCAGGGATGTGGTCTCGAGACCGCGGTCTTGGTCTCGAGACCGGAAAACTGCGGTCTTGGTCTTGGTCTCAGACCATCGGTCTTGGTCTTGCTCTCAACTGCGTCGGTCCTGGTCTTGGTTTTAAAGGAACGATCTTGCGATTGGTCTCCGTCTTAGTTTAGCGTTCATGGTCATTTGCCGTATCAGAGCAATTTCTTTGATATTTGTCTTTTATTTTAGATTATTAGAGACACCGGATGTGTGAGCCCTATGCGCTTGTTATCGATTAATGACGTGCTGCCCATCTATATATAGACCTATACATGTTACTATTGGCAAAAATATGCATTTGCAATGATACCAGCCATTTCGAAATTTGCTTTCACAAATGTCAAGGTTTTGGAACAATCTAATCATTATGGGGTTGGCCTCGTGTAATCACTGTTAACCTACAATTCCGAGTACAAGTAGGTCTACACCACTCAAACGGAACGTTAATCTACTTGTTCAGATGTCTTATTTAGAACCTATCGTGTACTGTAAGTATTTTTTTAGTGTGATATTCTCAGGCCAAAGCAAAGGGCTGAACCCGCAAAAGTTGAGGCTGGCCGGTAAAACTGTTTTCTGGACCCACTATTAAGATTAATATTCTTCAGCAATAAAATTAATATTTTAAGCGTATTATTCCGTTTTAGCGTCTTAATGAATTGAATTATTTATAAAAAAAGAGTATGGGTCTTGGTCTCGGACCCTCAGTCTTGGTCTTGGTCTCGGACCACCCGGTCTTGGTCTTGGACCTCTCGGTCTTGGTCTCGAGGTTTTGGTCTCGTGCCCTACACTGTCTAAAACTGAATTCATAGACTTACTTATGGGTCTCTGTAAGCAACTCAAGAAAATTCCAAATCTTTCTATTTCCCTCAACCTTGACCCTGCGTCCACACATCAAACTGCAAATTTTATTTTCCCTTAAGTAGATGTAATTTTTTTTATCAAAACCTCAGCTCCTCCAATCACATCGATCAATCTTTTCCCCTCGTGTCTAACGCTTATCTGTGACAGTGTGACCTTTGTAGTAAAACCACCATACAGTTTTGGTATAAAAACTAAAATCTATGGCTCATGCCAAATACTGCACCTTTCTTTTTTTAGATTTTTCTGAATATAGGCTTAGACATCATCCAAATAAATAGCCTAGAAGCTATAATCATGACAAATTATGCTCTATCCCACGTGATGTCGTCAAAACGCCAAACACCGCCACCACATCACTCCTGTCCTCAATTGACTCCATTGCCTCAAAAATCCAAACAAATCGAAGATGAAGCCATATTCCTCACCTACAAATCACTTCATCCTCCAGCCTTTATACCTCTGTCAGTTGTTCAAGGTTCATTTGAACCACCTCGTTCAAACCCTTCCTCTTCCACCCTACCACTGCTCTGCCCCTCCTTCATCTCATGACTAAAAATGTTAAAATCACTTCTTATATAGCCATCGCTGTCCCACTGCCTGAATTATGGCATTAGACAGCAG
The DNA here is from genome assembly GCA_959347315.1 of Bimastos eiseni. NCBI lineage: Eukaryota > Metazoa > Annelida > Clitellata > Crassiclitellata > Lumbricidae > Bimastos > Bimastos eiseni. The sequence continues at coordinate 13,434,282 of OY365817.1, read as the reverse complement.
CCATCCTGCGAACTCGCCAAAACTTCACTTCTTGATAACTCCTCATAGGTCTTTCAATCAAAACTTAAACCTGATAAATGAATAAAATATTTAAAAATAAAATTAAAAAAGTAAAAAATAAAAGTAAAAAAAAATGAAGTTCCCTCACCGTTTTAACTCTAAACGCCATCCATTCTACCCATCTAGCACTTTCTTTCCGAAGACCTGTACTGTAATTCATGCATGGCCTTTTTACATTATGGTGCTTTTTTATTTATAAAATATAACAGTTTTGCTTACGAACAGTTACTGCTATTTATGACTCTATGAGCTATTTGCAAGTTCCCAGCCTTGGTAAAGGAGAAGGACGACGTTAAAATATAACATTTGTCTTACGAACTATTACTTACGAGCTATTCTGCTGTTTGCAATTGCCAGTCCCTAACCTGGGTAAAAGAGGTGGACGACGCTAATGATCTTTGGTATCAAACTGAAACTACTTAGCTACTTGGTACCGAGAGAAGTTCGAAGGGCACACATTTGACGATACTTCTAATAAGATGGCGGCACGCGAAGACATTAACGCTGACCTTGTTGAAAAAGACGACTATTATGCGTGGCTCGGAATAGGAAAAACTGTAAGACTTCAATTTCTTTATCGTTTTGAATGGTTCAACTGTGCACAGGGTGTTGTTAGCGTATAATTTATTTTATTGCCATTTGTAGCGTGACACGTGAAACCGGCTTGACCTCGGTACTACCGTGTTATGATGTTACATCGAGTTGTATTGCTTTATCAGAACTGCGCATGTTGCTTAAACTGATTCGGCTATGATTGACTAGTTATAGGCATGTGGGTTTTGATTTAAATATGACAATCATGTTGTGAAAGACAAGTTTCGTTATCTAAAGTTGCGTCATGCGTTTTGTATGTTATGTAAGCCACACAACACATGGATAAATACTTCTACGGCCGAAGGTTTTTCACATATGATCTAATGACGACACTTGCCCTAATCCTGACCTTAACCGACCCTCACGGCGCCTATCAGATCCTAACTGACTCTCACGGGATCTGAACTGACCCTAACCAACCTAACAACACCAATTAATGGAAGTTTGGTATTTTTAACAGTGCACATGCGTCTGAATTTGTTATATGCACCTTTGGATGCTCAATGCCAGGCCGGCATCAGTGCAGTGTTGTCATTGTTTATAGCTAATCAGTCGTCAGTTTAATTGATAATAGAAAAAAAGCATAGTTTAGGAAATAGAATGTGTTGCAGCAGGAAATAAATAGACTGTACTGTAAAGTTTGTGCCTGTATGATTACTTTTGATTGCCTAGTATAATTGTCTGTTGGTACATATTTTGAGAAGTTGACACTCTATTTGCAGGCAACAAAAGATGAAATCAATAATGCTTTTCGAAAGCTTAGTCGAACTTACCATCCAGACAAGCACTTTGATGTTGACAAGAAAGAGAAGGCTGAAGCCTTGTTCAATAAGATCAAGAAGGCTCATGAAGGTTGATCTATCTGTCTTTAATGAATTTGATTGAAGCTTCGATGTAGTCTTTGGCCTTAGTCATCTTTGCTTTACGGATATAGCTAACCAGAGCTGGGTAACTTATGAATTGGGTTTTAACCGATTAGTTAGTCACTTAGATAAGCAGCTGATTCTAAAGTTTGCTCTTGCCTCATCATAATTCTAACTTATTAACATTATTTATTTGATTCTAATCGATTTGATTTGTTTGAAATTATTTTAAGAAGAAATTGAGAGCTCTTGTGTCAAACTATTTGCTTCAGTCAGTACAAGCAATTTCTAAGTGAAAAATGAAGGCTTTGTAAATCTAATGAGAGTTTGCAGCTTCACAATGTTACATGCCAACAAGGAAACCATGTGTGCTAAAGAGACTACAGTAACTTGCTGTTGTAACTTGCTGGGCTTTGATTACAATTTAACAACATCACAGAACAGTTCTATATATGATTAAAAGAACTCTAACTCTATTCATTAATTGCCTTCCTGCTGCAGTACTGTTATTTCTAAGTAATTACCTGCAAGATATTTCTAGTTCTAATCGATTGCCAAGTAACAGACCTCGTTTTTATTAGGCTTTTTGTTTTCTTGCACAGTTTTGGGTGATCCTCAGAAGAGAGCAATCTATGACACGACAGGAGTGGAAGGACTGGAGACAGAGGGATGGCAGGTGTGTGGTATAGAGAAACAACATTGATATGTGGTACCACCTAGTGCTTTCAGTTTGTTGAACTCTAGCGACTGTCATGATACACCTTTTCCGTTTGCTTTCTCTCCAAAGTCGCATCCCTTAATTACTCCAGATTCATTGCAATTCTTTTTTGTATCTTGTCCACCCATTTCTTCCCTGGGCACCCTCGTTTTCTCTTTCATTCTCCGCACCCCAACATTTCCTTTTCCATTCCATTTGATCGCATAACAAGTCCAAAAAAACCCAGCTTCCTTCTCAATACGGTTTGTTGTAATGTCTCGACTCCAATTTTTCTGTGCACCTCTTCGTTTGTTTTCTGCTCTGTGCATGATATTCTCTGCATCTTCCTCCATATCCACATGTGGTCAGTCAGTTACAAGTAGAAAGATGTCACAGATGGAAAATGGGCAGCACCATTTTGTGAATAAGTGATCTTTGCCAACAGACAGGCTAATAAATTGGTTAACAAATAGTACAAGCAGGCAAGGCAGAGCTCTGAATCAAGGGCCATTATTGTTTAGAATGAAACTGCCAGTCTGCCTGCTAATCCATTAGTTAATGTTCATGTAAACTATAAGTAAATACTGCATATGTAATTGAAATTCATCTATTGCTGTGACAAATAATTAATACATGTGCACTTTGAATCACCTCAAGAATGATAAAATTACTAGTTATTTCTTTTTTATGATGTGTAATACTGTAGTGTAGATACTGGAATGATTTCTGAAGGGAATGGTAGAAGAGCTAGGAAGCATATTATAAGCATTTTGGGTATAGATTCTGGAAATGTTGATGTCTATTGTCTTTTGCCTCCTAGGTAGTACCTCGTACAAAAACTCCACGGGAGATTTTAGATGAATTTGAGAGACTGCAGAAGGAACGAGATGAACACAGACTTCAGCAACGGACAAATCCCAAGGTAATCTTGATTGGACTCTGCTGACTCTTACAACAAAATGCACGAGGTGAAATCCAAATAGTAGTTGAACATGTAGCGATGACTGATTATTGTAGCGACTTGAGGCATTATGTCTTTGTGAATTGCATGACCAAGATAGTGATGATGATGCCCAAGAGCAGGTTCGTTTTACTTTTATGCCACCGGGGTTGAAAGGAGTGGGGTCAGGTGGTTTCCCATTGATTGCATTTGGCTGATGATACGAATGACAGCTGTGTAAAGGAAGTGCAGAATTATTGCATTTTACTTTAAGATTTTTATTTGATGAGGCTTTTAAAGAAGCAAACAGAGGAGCTAACATATTTTACAAAACCATTTTTTACTCTGAAATTATGTAAATACTATATTTAATATTTTTATCATTTTCAATGAGACTCGCATTTTGGAAATGGTGTCATAGAACAAAGAACAAACGGTTTCAGTAACACTTGCTTTTACTAAAAAATCATTAGTATTTAAATAGTATTTTAGCAGATTCTATTTGAAGAGTGAATTTGTAAAACTTTCTTCAAGATTAGATTAAATGATAAACTGTGTTGAAAGATATGAGTTTTAGGAAGGTCCCTGCTTTCTTGTAGGGAACTATCACTGTTGGAGTTGATGCAACAGATGTCTTTGACAGATATGACATGCTAGATTCTGAACAGTAAGTGTCTGGCTTTCTTTTGTCTAGAGCAGGTTCAATTTTAATTTCTAGACTGATTGTCAGTGTTACATCAGAAGTTTGTTATAACATGTGCAGCATTATGAGGGAAATTTGTGTGATGTTAGGATATTGGCCCCGAATTAATTAAGTCTTTATGTGACTGTCGTTATAATGCAGTGATTAATAATTGTATTGTCAAGGTTGGCTGTATGCAGTGTATAATGAGGTTTTGATTTACTAGTACTTTATTCCGCTGGTACATGTGCCCATTTCTCAAAAAGTCTTTGTTGCATGCTGTATGGCATAAGGTTTGCCACTGTGAAATATTACTGGAATTATGATTTAGGTTTTACTTTGTTCTGTTGCTTTGTTGTAGATTCATGCCACATGTTGAGATTAGTGAAATGTCCATCTCACAGTCGGTCGAGTGTCCACTGACCGTCAAAGATACGGCTATCATTTCTGGTCAACTATCGTCACATAATGGCACAGGAAGTGGTACAATTGGCGTGGCTTTCCGGCGGATACTTGGTCATGCTGGCTGGGCAGAGGTAGACTGACAGTTTTTATTATGATTTTAAAATTCGGGTTTTTACTGAACATGACTTGAAAGTGGTCCAGATATTCTATTTTTCTAGATGTTAAAAAAATTGTCAGCAATATTTTTACTAAGGAAATCAGGAGTAAAAATTGAACCATGAAGTTATATGGCTTTACTTACTATTCCTTACCTTGTTAAGCATTGATAATAAATATCAGTGGGAGCTTAGACAGAATAAAAGTAAAGATGTCTGTAGACTGGTGCTATTTAAATGTTTGCATGCATAAAATCCCCAAGATGTATGTAAATTTACAAGTATCTAATGCTGTGCAAGTGTCACAGGCTCTGAGCAGACAAGCATTCTGAGGCTGAGAAGGAGCATCTCAGTTTAGTCAAGTTTAGTATGGTTAATATGCCAGATATGTTATACTTTGTGCTTGAACTCGATTATGACTGAAGAAGAGTTTCATCTAATTTTTACTGGAGACCAAAGTACTTGTACTCGTACTTGAGACTTGACATATGAGCCTAAAGTTCTTTACAGTGAAATGTGCAGCAGATGAACAAACTGATCTTGCATTATTCTGGTTGATTACCTGTGTATTCATTATTTGTTCAGACATTTCTGTTTTTGCTAGTACTGGCCAATGTTTTGATGGACCATGCATTGCTTAAACTTTATTTCCAGAATCAATAATGTCATGTAATCCTGTAGCAAAGGGTAATATGCAGCAGCTGAACACACTTCAGTCGTTATTGAATCCTGTCACCCATACAATTTGATTGTATAACAAAGTTGTTTAGGGTGCAATTTGCTTTGTTTTATTTAATTCTGACCTTCCATCCAGTTGAAACTTGAACTGAATTATGTAGGACATCCCATTACCACTGCTATTGACATCTTAAGTATCAGCAGGGCTTGAAGTGGGGAAAATGAGGTGCCGGTATGGTTATAAGAACCATCCCCTCTCCTGCTCTTTGACCTGGAGAAGTGCGGGTATGCTTGCAGCCAGCCAGGAGAGATGCCGGTATCGCGTACCATTTCATAACGTCCCACTTCAAGCCCTGAGTATCAGGCACCATACTCTCTATTCTTTCATGGTTTGTCTGACAAATGTCTTGGTCTTTAGTCTTGTTGAACATTGTAACTCACTTTGCACTGGCATTACAAAGTCTAACTTGATGAAGATACTCTGAAGGGAGTTGTCAATTACACTTCAAAGTATGAATGCATATACAGCTTTTTAAAATTATTTCACAATTATTTAGGTTTTAAGTTAAAGCACTTTGAATCATTATCTATCCATTTCAATCAATCAATCAGTGTGAAATTTGATTTCAGCCAACCTCATACCTGGCTTCAAGGGACTTGTACTTGTTTTTGATACCAAAGTACTTGTATATGAAACCTAAGTAACTGTGACATACTTGAAGCTTATGTACTAATGATATATGTTTATATCTTCTGTTTTGTAGATAGACTTGGCAGTTGGTAATGGTTTTACAGTTGCACTTCGAGGCTTCCGAACACTTTGGAAAAGAGGGTGAGTCGTTTGTTACATTGTGTGAGTTGCTTGTTACAATGTATGAGTTTTTTTACTATGATGTGTGAGGTGTTTATTACAATGTCTGAGTTCTTCCATTACAATTTGTGAGTTGTTTATAGTTGTTTATTACAATTTTTGACTTTTTTATTACATTTTGCAAATTGTTTATTACAATGTGTTAGCTGTTTATTACAATGCATAAGTTGTTTATTACAATGTTATTTGTCACAACATGTGACTAAATACTGCATAAGATGTATGCACAAGTTTCTGATTGAGAGACATATTTTGCCGACGAATGACGCTTGAATGCATTGTTTATACTTACCAATTATATTGAAATAGAATAATGATGTTCATTTCCAAATACATTTATCACATGTAAATGTTTTTTGTTGCGTGGAATTGTTATGTTCGGCTATATAGTTATGATTTTTCTTTTAGATATGGTACAATGTCAGGGAATTTGCATTTCACTTCTCAGGGTGTTATACGACCAGGGTACAATGCAAGTGAGTTAGCAAACATTCAGAATTATGTATTAATGTTATAATAATGTGTGTATGCATTTTTTTGTGGAAAATATGATCAGTTACTTCAGAAGAGCCAGATGTGTGAAATTTTTATAATGACTTCACTTTCTAACTTTTGGGTTGTGAAGAGTCGTCTCTTTTGCCCTCTGATCATCCTGTCATCCTTCTGCTTATCTGTTTAATGGTATAGAGGTATCCCTAACTTAGTGGGACTAATGTCCCGTTTGGGTATCTGACTGTCTCCCTCAATAGTTTATCTATATATGTGGGACACATATGCATATATATATGTGTGTGTGTGTGGCACGGTGGCTGATTGGTTAGAGCGGTCGGCCCGTAACACTAAGTGTGCGCTGAGTGAGCGGGTTTGAACCTCGTCTGAGGCGTCAGTCACTATGTAGGGCCATTGAACAAGTCCTTCGCGTACAATTGCTCTGCAGTACTACTGCAGTTGCGCCGTCAAGGCATGTACACTTCTGAGCAAAAAGATGTTGGAAAAAGGGCGTTGTAAAATTTTGGAATAAAAATACATGCCTGTGCAATGCATTTATGTGGTGAAGCTGTAAGGCAATAGCACTGTCAGTTGGTGATCAATATAGTTAACAACTTGGCTGCATCAGTTACATGTAGTCATGTACCTGTAACAGTCTGAAGCCATAATTTTAAACATCTATATTAAGCTTATGACAATGCCTTGTGTAAATGTGATCTAGAATATGTGACCTGCTCCACAATAATTATGAATTGATCTGTAGCTTGAAAGCGAATAAGCAGTGTTTTAAGATGTTAATTTGATAGGGTCTTAATAAGTTCTGCATTTCTTTCCTGTTGAAGTGGTGGCTCATCAGTTGGACAAGAACCTTCAGGGTCGATTGACATATAGTGGGGGATCGTCGTCAGCCTTGAACACAATGCTAATCTGGGACCACAATCGACATCATGTACTCATAGGTTGCCAGGCAAGCCATTACACAAGATCCTCTGTTTGTTAGTTTGTATGAACATAATAAATATCAGTGTCAACTCTTAATATCTTGTAGCCTTGAAATTCGAATCAATCAATAATTATTTTATTGATTTCAGAAAAGCTAGTATATCAAATTTTTCATGCAGGTTTTAGTACAAGCATAGTGCTTGTACTTAAACCCGCATGAAAAATTTGATATACTAGCTAGGTATAGTACCTATGAATTTGACAGGTTGTCAAAGCATACCCAAAATCTTTTACCCTTATAGGTACAAGACTGAATTCCTGATAAATTCTCAGTAGATTAATTATTGTGTGCAACACCATATGTTACTTTGACTGAAGTGTAATGTTGTGTTTATGCTGAAATTCTGTTGCAGTTAGGTATACCTTCTTGTTTCGTCATTGCCCATTATACACACAAATTCATTGAACAAGACACAAAGCTCAAAGGAACACTGAGGTAAAGAGTCACAGCTGTCAACATTGCTTCTTACACTAATTATCTTAGCTAATCTTTTTTTATAAACAGGAGCTGATCAAAATGAAACAGTTACAAAGTGAGCATGGAAGAGGTGGAGAGAGCAGAGTTGCACTGGATTGGTTCCAGACTAAATGTTGGCAATTATGGACTTCTGAGCAGTCCTGTGGAAACATAGAATGAACGATTAGCATTTAAACGACAAGCTGCATTGGTTTCACAGTCACTTTTAGTACATGCTCGACATTGTTCGTCGTTAGAGGTTAATATTTGTTCTGATGATTAAGTGTATATTTGTGGGCTTTAGGAAGCTTTTTTGTGTGAAACATTCAAGTTTTTTGTGTTCCTAATTTTGCAATTTTTACTTATTTGATTTTGCTGGTTTCACAGAGACTTGTTTTCAAGATTTTCTATGGCTATTTGCTTTGTCGTGGAGTACCTTTGCTTGATGCTGACTGTATTCAAATGGAAAGCATTGAAATGTATTTTCCTGACTTATTAAATAATATTTGTGCCTGCTGATTTTGTTTTATATTGTTAGAGTTGGGACATTCGGTGCTATGCTGGAGTACGGCTGTGAGAAGAAGATTACGCAGTTCAGTCACCTAGGAGCTTCAGTCACTGTCGGAGTTCCAGTCGGTGTTTCTGTTAAATTCAGGTATAAACATTGTATAAACAGTCATAATAATGCACGAGTGTGTTTCCGTGATGTTTAGATGTTTGCTTGTGTCAACCTAGCTTACAAATCTGTCAGTTTAGCAATATACAGCAGATTCTTCTATTAAGGAACCATATATTTGATATGTATGGATTAAGGGGAGGAGGTTAATCCAGATGCATATGGGAGGGCCTACTAATAATAAATGTACTAGGGCTGTACCCAATATTCGCTTCGTATTTGCTTTGGAGCCAAATGTTAGACCAGGGGTCAAAACCCGCCGTTTGTCGGCTCCTAGTTGTTGAGATAAAGGTTGAAAGAGGTTAGAGGGGTCAAAAACACAGAAAATCGTTTTATGGTATATTGTTACAAAAAATTATGCCATCTTTCAATATCTTAAATAAAAAATGTTGAATTCAAATATTTAGTTGGAGAAAAATGACTTTTAATGCGTGCAGTGTCAAGATTTGCATTGACAAATATGAATGCTTTCAGAGGTGAATGACCTAGATTTCTTCCACATACCTGCCATAATTTGCAAAGTAGTAACCAGATTTTGATGCAATGTGCTCTTTTTAATACAGAATATAGCCCTTTACTGCCTAGAAAAATTGTGGAACATTCGAGTAATGGTTGCTAGGAACTTTGATAACATGAATATTCTGAAACTTTGACTTTGATATTCTCAGTTGTCATGATTTTACTAATGAAAGAGTCAAACGAGTATAACTTTAGTTAGATAAAGCTATTTTAATTCTGTAAAAAGTATTTAGAAGCACATGCATTGAAGAATATGATTTAATAAAACAAAGTGAAATACGACAAAAGATGGGTTTTGACCCCTGGCCTCACAAATAGGTCTTCGGCCGAATAGAAATCATATATTCGGTACAGCTCTAGTATGTACACATACCTATGTAATCAATAATTTGTGTATTACTGACCTTAATCTTTGTTTGCTTCTGCATAAATCAAATCTATGGTGTTCTATAGGATTTGGTGTGCAAAATTGTCCATCAAGGGTATCTATGCAGGTGTACACTGTATACGTGTGTACAGGAAAGAGGAGAGACCTATTTTTACAGATTTATGCATACATGCTTGATAGATGACCCAAATGGGAATTCTCATATAGAGGGATCAGATTGCATATTTACTTCAGCTATTGATACTGATCTCATTATGATGCAGGGACGGTGTTAGGTGGAGATTCTGGGGTAATCCAAAAGATTCTACATTAAAAATAAAAACATGCTTATTATTGATGAGGTGAGACTTAGGTTAGAATGTGGATTAAATTATTTCTTTGTATATCATAAAATATAAAATTATGTTGCTTGTTTCAGAAAAGGTGTACTTTTTCCATTCTGTTTGGTGACTTTCAGATTAAATCGTGGAAATCAGACATTTGTTTTTCCAGTTCGTCTTTCTGAAAATATCTCTCCAAGTGCGATATTTTATGGAACTTTTGTTCCATTTGCTGCATATTTTCTTGTCAAGAAATTAATTGTTGACCCGTATTTACGACAACAAAAAGAAAAGTAAGTTTAGATTCTTGATGAAGTCTTATTTGATATTGTTTCGTGTTAGTCAGATTGATTCTAAAGGAAACAGCTGACATTAGCTGCTGTGAATTATAGTATCCTAACTTATAAATTTATGATAATATGAATATTTATGTTTCATTGTATTACTGAAAATATTTATTCGTTTAATTTGGACCAAACCGACTTGCAACACAATTAGAAAGTGGTGGGAAACGAAAATAATTAAAGTAAAATACATTGAATTATTGTCTGACGCGAGCGATTCTGAGGTTTTTTGTTTTTTGAGGAAGTTCATGTAGAGAGAGCATCCTAGGTATGCGCAGTCATCTGTTTTGGTGACTCGATCAAATTGCTATATATAGATTGCAATGTCCTGTTGTCCCTGCTTGGAAATATCTGACAGCAATAGATGTATATGTTCTTAAGGTGCAAAGGATTTTAATATATTTCAGAGACCTTCAGCAGAAGAAAGAAGCAAACATACAAAGAATAGCGGACAAGAGAAAAGAGGCGACCATTGCCGTAAGTTGATAGGAGAAAGGAATTCTGTTGTTAAATTAGACATAGCTATTAATACCTTTGTTGAAATATAAAGTCTATTGCTAGTGTGGCATGGTGGCCGATTGTTTAGAGCGGTCGGACCATAACGTTCAGTGTGCGCTGAGCGAGCGGGTTCGACCCTTGTCCGAGGCGTCATTGTGTAGGGACTTTGAGCAAGTCCTTTGCGCACAATTGCTCTGCAGTACAATTGCAATTTGTGCCGTTGAGGCTTGTGGACTTTTGAGCAAAAAATATTGGAAGAAGATTGATATCATATTTCAGAATAAATAAATAACATAGTGTAATGATTTCTGCTTCCGTAGTTTCTACAGAATTGTATGTTGCTTATACTCATTTGTAGGTAAACTTGGTGCTGAATATGATTTAGAAAATATTGCATTGTGTAATTCAGGTTGAGCTGATGAAGGAAACTGTCGATCGTTCATATGAAATCGAAGAAAACAAAGGTGGCCTCGTCATTCAGAGGGCGATATTTGGAAAGCTCTGTGGTGATGAAAGGTTAATACATTTTCTCTGGCTTGTGTTAAGATAACATGGGACGGTGGACATATGCAGGGGAAGAATAAGCCATGGTAAACTAAGTGTGCTTACACAGTTTAACACAACTGGTTAGTGATATAAGAGCAACACCTATTAAAATCACAAACCCACTTCTAACTTGCATTTGTGTGGAAGATGGTTGAATGGTAAAATGCTGATACAGAGATTAGAAGGATGTGAGTTTAGTGCAGGCTAGCTCCATAAGGTTGACACAGCCTTACATTATTTATATGGGTGATTGTAACAGTACTGTCATACAGTTAAATTTTACTCCTGTTAAACGTTTTATTATTTGTTACTACTATATAGTGTACTTTAACTTGGTCAGTTTGAATTAGTAAATTCATATTATTATTATATTCTTTTGATGTTTCTCTGTATGTAAACGTTTCAGTGATCTTGAATGCATTGAAGTGACTCGTCCACTGCAAGCTTTGGTCCGAGATTCTAGACTAATTCTTCCACAAGGAATGGTATTGGTGAGCAAACATTGATTATCCTGTTGACCTTTTAACTACCAGCACATAGTAAAACGCTGGTCATTGTAGGGTTGATCTGTCTTGTGATCTATTTCGTTTGTGTTTCTGTCTCTTTGAGCCTACTACGGTTTGTCTTATGATTGTCTATTTATCAGTCTATATTTTTTGTGGTTTTTCATTTTTCATGTTGCTTATTCTTCTAACTCATTCATTCTGAGCATTTATATAGCACCCCTTCAAGATCCTACTGAGGAGCACTCCCAACCCAGCTATGACCAAAGAAAAAGTCTTGCATGACTTGTAAGAACCTGACAGTTGGCCACAAGTAAAGGGTAGAGCTCTGGAGTAAGGTTATTCCGGATGGAAGGACCCACGACCGAAGAAGCACATCGCTGCCAAATGAGCAATTTGAATGGAACTCGTTGCAATGCAGAGAACCCAATGCGATGCTTCAATGCTAGTCTGGTGTTCTTGTTTTTGTGTGTTTAGGTTCTGATATGGCAAAGCAGATTGCCTAGCCTGTCAGTGAATCGTTGTATTCCAATTGAAATTTTGCTGTTGTTGGCCCATCCTGGAACAGGTCTCCTGTCAACTTGTGACATGAACTCTTTCAATCTGTTTTCCACTTTCTGCAAGCACTTTTTCGATCGTGGTTGCACGTTGTCATTTTGAGAATCTCAAAGTGGTCCTGTATAAATTTGTATTTACAATTTACAACATAACTCCTTCTCCTCCTCCACTGCTCGCACTCTGACAGTGCCGGTCTCAAGCCTGGATCAAGGAGGAGGGCGACGCTAATGATCTTTGTTATCTCAGTGTCGTTAAACTGAGACTACCTACAACGTTCTGTGTGTTTTCATTTGCAGACGGAGCTGCCAGGCTTTTATGACCCATGCATTGGTGAGCAGAAAACGCTGTCAATTACTTATGAATTTCGACGACGACCTCACTCCTGTCGATTCAGCGAGGATGACAAGATACTAATTCCAAATTCAGGTTATTTTCTTTATCATATTATGGGAAGCAGCCTTGTGAGCAGAGCTACTGAAATAAATTAGCAAATAGAGAATGGTTCTCTAAAGGCTGTTGTCATGTATTACTCTCATTGATCTGAAAACAAGAAAAAAGAACTTCATAGAATGACAACTTATCATTTAACATATTAATTTCCAATGTCAATGATTAAATTCTTCATTGAATGTTATTGTTTTTCCTAGACTGATACATTTTTCTTTAGCATTGATCCTTTCATTCCTTTGAGCCAGTGTGTGGACTATGTGAATTGGTGATTGCTTCATTTCCAAATATAAAACTTCCAACAGAAAATTTGCTCCTTTCTCCTGGTAACAGGCATTTTGCCCTCATTGCTGCCTAGGACAATGCTATACGTGCAAAGGTCAAAGGTGACAACAATATCCATTACATTAGATAAAAATTGACTTGAATATGTGTTATCTCTGCCATATGAGCTACATTGAACTTGTGTCGAACAGAGAATTTTCATAAAACTAACAAATTTAATCTATTTTTCCTTTGTAGATCACCTTATGGACAGAAATTCCGTCTCCTCTGCTAATAATGAAAAGAATTCATCTTAGCAACTAGCATTGACATGTGTGTGACTTGTGATTTAGACAGTTGGAAAGTTGTTCTGTGCAAATGTCAGAAGACGTGAATGAGGATGCGGCTGTTGTCGTACCCTTACAGATGAGCAGGGCTTGTAATAATGCTTTGCCCTTAATTTGTGTGCCAGAAGAAAAATAATGAATTGAAATGTTCTTTAAGTACTGGGTGCATTTAGAGAACTGTAAAACAATAATTTAGAATTGTTTTGACGTCTTCCCATGATTTGCAGCCAGGTCTTAGAATTATCATGCAGGAATGTGAATATTTTGTAAATATGTGTAATTCTTTGTGCCCTGGTTTTATTTTTTCCATGGTCAAAGATAGATCTCCCATTGTTTCATTTGCCTTAATTTGCAACCTTTCTGTAACCATTTAACGACCAGCGTGTAATAACGGGTAAGGCATAATCAATAACACACTGGTCGTTAAAGGGTTAAGTACCAGTGTTGCAAATTGTTCTTAGGCATTGTTCCTAAATCACTTAATTGGCTTCAAGTTCCTTGGTGCATGCATAACAAATTTTGTCCATACGAACGATCTCAATGAAGATCCCCCACTAAGAGGGGGAAAGGCAGGCAAATGACCCAGGCCCCCACCTTGAAAAAAATAAAAATTGGACCCCCACCTTTTGATTATTTGTTAACTTTTTCGGTAATTGCTAACAAATTTATTAACAAACCACATTTAGTTTTGTTAACTAGATTTATATTTCTTTAAGCCCTATTTCTACTTTAATATTCTCAATTAATTCTTAAGGCAGTCTTTCTGGCCATTTTTCTTGCAATAGAATCAATATAAGTGAACCAAAATTTAAAGTTTTGCCAACTCAAATGGCCAATGTTGCCAATCCACTGACTTCTTTTGACACATTTTTGCCCACTGATAGTGTTTAATTTGTTTTAATACACTGAATAATCTCTTTGCACTTGCAACAGAAGCTGGAAGACAAAAAAAAATCCTCATGGCAACAATTAAACTGGAGAAAGAGATTCTGTAGCGAAATTTCATGCAGTTTATTTGACAACTGAAAAGGTTGAATAATTTTTGAGTCAATATTTTCCTGATAAATTCGTTTTAGTGAGTGAACCTCGTCAATTAAATCCTTGCAAATGTCGGCAGAGTAACTTTTGCAAAAGTTTTCACAAGTGACCCTGTAGTCATAATCTTCTTGGAGAAACTCCCACAAAAATTCAAATTTGTTGCAAAGACTTGACACTGTTACAAAGCGTTTTATAAGTTCACTTACTACGTAATCAATAATCGGATAAAATATTCCATCTCTGAGCTCATCCCTTGCAGACTTCACAAATAAAACTGTTTCAACAACTGCAGCTTGCAGATGTTTGTAGGCTTTCTTTTTTTCAGTTCTCTTTCGATCACGTACCTCAGCGGTTTGATCATTATTATTGTTGCCAGCATCATTAACAGTTTGAGAGGAACAGCTGATGCCAATAACTTGGGTTCACATTCATCAAACTCCTAAACTTGCCACGTGGATAGCTGCTATCTGAACACCGAAAAGTATTCTATTCGTCATCATACTTTCATCTTACCCTCCATTCTCATATGCTTAATCTATGCCACTCCAGCTTTGTAATTGGAACAGACTTGAAACATCTCCTTCAGTTCCTTTATCCTCTTCTTGCGAGAGGCGTCAATCCCCTTGAGTGATGGAGACAAACCGTCGGTCCCGACTCCCAAGTGTCAGGAAGGCAAGATATTCCCCCCCCCATAAGACTAAAAAAAAACCTCCACTTGAAATTGAAGGCATTTGCCTCCGGATCGTCCCTATCCGGACGCCTCTGCTTCTTACCTTTGATCTCAAAACGCTGCTTGTTACCTCATCTGCAACGATCTAGTTTTGGCTCCAACTGCACAGCCTAAGCCAATGTGCTTATAATATAAGGATTGTCAGCAGAGTGCACTGACTTATACTTATCATATACTGGCTTGTACGATGAAGAGATCGTAGCCCTAAAATGCCAAGACCAACAGAAAAATGAAATTGCTGCTCATAGCAATATGCCTCTCTTCTAAACTTTCAAAGAGGCACTTGAAACCCAAGTGCATGGCACCAGCTTATTCACAAGTGATGCGTGATGCAAAGGATGAGCTCAGAGATGGAATATTTTATCCGATTATTGATTACGTAATAACTGAACTTATAAATCCTTATAGGGATTGTCCAAAGAGAAGGAGGTTCGAGTTTGGTCTGCAGAGGGAAGAAGGTCCCGTCTATTGGTTCTGTGTGTTCGGTAAACAAAGATTTGACCGGGATTCGCAGTTTACAGGCTGCGTACTTTGACTTTGTTAGGCCGCATATTGGTTCTTGGGCAGCATAGCGCGACCAATGCTAAATATTCATTAGCTGTTTACTCGGACGACGGGGACGAGTGCGTTGGTAACGTATCTTATAATAGTCATTGAATTTCGTGTGTTAAAATGATGGCGGACGAGGGCGAAATTTCGCAGAAACCCATCGAATTGTGTGTTGGTGAAATAGCTCGAGACTCTGAGTCTAAGATAAGTGTACAGGAAAACCCATCTGACGAGAATGCGGTGAAGGTATCGGGCGTGGAACCTTCTACGGAACCAAGACGGTCCTCGTACAGCGCTGGTGGGAGAAGCACACACAGCACCGTGAGCCGAGTTTCACTGAATCCTTACCAGATAACGACATCGTATGGTGCTACCAATTTGTATGCCTACAAGGTACAAACTAGAGCAAATAATTACTTCTCTTTGCCGTTTATCTTGCTACGTGCAATGTGGTTCCCAAAGGGGAAACCGCAACGGAAACTTAGGCCTGCTGTCCATTTTTATAGTCGTTTTTTCAAAGAACATCCAGTCAAAACGCATCAATTTTAACAACCTTGCTTTAGCAGTATTTTAGCACCCAGTGATAATAAATAACAAATGCAGTTAGAATAGTAAAGTAAAATAGTAAAAACTTTTAGATAAGTTTCTGGGAATAAATTGAAAGTTGTCCTTGCATGGTAGAATAATTATGGTTGTGTTCTTTGGCATTGGCTATGTTAGCAAGTTCTGAGACAGTTAGGAAGGATTGTTCTAGATGACCTAGGCGTTTGACCTTTCTTTGGAGTTTTTATAGGTGTTCTTTATTGGAGGCTAGGGGAAGTTGGTGACAAGGGGGAGCTGGTGACGAGGGAAGAACATGGTCATTTTTAGAGATTTAAATCTGTATAATGTAAGGTTATTAGCAGAACCCAAAGTTAAAATCAGTTTCGCTTGGATGGTGTGAGCCCGAAGGGGTCCAGTGATACGGTTAGTGTCATCAGCAAATTTGAATATGAGATTAAGAGGCTGAGAGGGGTGTAGGTCTGAAGCAGTGATGGAGAATTTGATGGGTCATAAGATAGAGCCTTAAACTATGTTTGTCTTGATTGGGAGGAGAGATGAAGGAAGACCTTTGAATTAGGGCATAACCGAATATTGGACTATTCTGACGTATTCGCCTCGGCAAATATTGCACCCACAAATAGCTAAAAATAACTTTTTTGATAAAATAAAATTTTTTAATAAAATAATATTTTTACATCAAATAAATTTAGGACTAACAAACGTACTTATAAGTTATTTATTAATTAAACAAGAACTTAACATTTCATTTAATTTTCTTTAAAGTAAGGTTGTTAATTTATATATTTAAATTTCTTTTAGTTGCACTCCCTAGGTGACACCCAAATTAGTAATTTTCCTGCTTGAATTGGCTCCACCCACTTGCCAGTAAACATTAGAGAGTAAAGACGTCGTTCATAACTTCATATTTCAAATTTTATAACAAAGTTTTACATTTTTTTCACAAATAAAGTTATTAAATAATAAATATATTGTTATTGCCTAGAGTGCAACGATGCGCTATATGAAGGATATTGCTATAGACTCTGCACTGACTGTAGATAGTTCTCCATGGCAGTGTATGTGGCAGGTTAACTATGCTTTGCCTACGGATGGTACTCGCTGATTCGCTGGATTTGCTGTTACTATTCGGTTCGTACCCGGATCCGGCAAATAGTGCATCCAAATACTTGGATTCGGTACTCGGTTGAAATTGTCTACTCGGTTATGCCCTACTTTGAATATATTGAGGTCCAAGCAATCAAGATGATATTCAATTTGCCAGTTATAACGTTGGATCTGGAATGAAATATCAAGAGCAGAGATTTAGTCAAAATGGGAAGTGTTTAACAGAGTCAAATGCTTTTGTATAAGTCAAGATAGATTATTGAGGCATATTAGTTGGTTTTGGGAGGAATTGTGTATGATGTGTGAGAGACAGAGGTGAATCCAGTGCGTATGAAGGGAAATTGGTCTGGGATAAGGGATTGAGTAAGGGTAGGGTATGTAAACCTTGTTAACTATTATTTTTAGATGATCCTGGAAAGAACTGGGAGGATGGAAATTTGGCAGAGGTCAGCATTTTGATATGAGGAGTTGGTTTTAGCTTTTCGCTGGATGATGGTTGTTGTCCATTGAGATGAAATGGGAAAGGAATGAGATTAATAAGGTTGGAGTGAGGTAATGAATGAAGTGGATAATGGACCAAGTGGGTTGGTTGTTCAATCCAGTATTAGTAAGAAATGTAAATGGTCAATTAAATGGAAGAGTTGGTATTCTTCAATGAAGAATTAGTTGGGAGGACTGAGAGTCAAAAATTGAGGGAGCAATTGTTTTGGTTGGTGGTATTCGAGGAGTAGTGGGAGGTTAGAGTCTGCTTCAATGGTATGTGCAGAGTATTTCTTTCAGGGTCTTTGTTCATTTGGGATTTTTCTTCATTCCAAAGAGGTTTAGACCTTTATGTGTCAATGATCATGTCCTTGCATGAACAGGATGAATAAAGAGAACTATCCCTAGTAGCTGTGGTGATAAAGGATATATGTAAGTCCTCTTCATAGACAAGTCTTCCTCACGAATTCCTCTTCAACTTTAGCAACCAGACTTTGATTTTCTTTGGGTATTTTGGTTGAACTGAAGATTATGGATTGTACAAAAAATTATGGAACATTGAAAATCTGTAGAAAATCAATGGTAAAAAGTAAAGACTATGGGCCTCGACTGACATGTTGTTAAAATTTACCTAATGATTGCTAAAGCCTTGTACTATAAAGTGCAGCTATTCCCATTTTTCTAACATGATCTGGCGATCTGAAAAATTGATTATCTGTAGAAAATCAATGGTATAAAGTTGTATTTGCATGTTTGCGATCACTATTTGTGCAGGAATCCACACAGCTCAATAATTATTCCTTAGCGACATCTATCCATTCATATTTTTGCCTGTTTTCTACTATTATTGTGTAATTCAATTATTGCTGTGAAATTTTTTTCTATTTTGATCTTTATTATCAATTCTACTGATAAAGGCAATTTAAATCTTCCCCTGATTGAGAATATACAGTGACTTTCATGTTTGCCTATGCGTACAAATTTATTTCATGGACTCTTTATTAACTATTGCGCTATAAAAATATGGGAATTGTAAACATACATTCCCATTTTTTTAAGATGATCTGCCTATATGCATATTGCCTGCAAACACTAATTAACAAGGCATTCCTCGGCCTCGCAGTTTCATCTTCCCACCGACGACTGTCGGTCAGTGTACTGATTGAAGTTGCGCTTGCCCAGCATCATTATCTGATTCAATACATTACTTTGGGTATGTTAGTTATGTTAATAATGTTCTATTAACTAGGCTAATAATTGATGTGTACCCATCCCATGACATTTGTCAGTTTTGTTCCCCCTTACTGCCCTTTCCCCTCCTTATCCTCTAGAGTAGACAAGGCAAACATTTAGAAAGTACTTCAGTGAAGAGGTCAATAGTTATGTTTGAATATGAATTTGATAATTAAATATATACAATACTTAAGCTGTAAATACAATTGTTTCTGTTAAAATTTGAGCCAGGTTTATCTGCTCTATGATGTCTGAAAATGCCTTTGACTGGATAACTGACTTTAGAAGAGTTAGCATGCCGTTGACCTAGTTTGACAAGCGGTTGATATAGGCTTTACTTATGCTGGCAGAATGTTGAACGAGATAAAAACGAAAGCAAACAAATACAGATCAACGAAACAGGGAAGAATTATAATATTTCAGGTCATAAGCTAATAGTTGCAGTTGGTGTGGAATGAACTTTGGTATTGTGCTTAAAGTGAAGGTTTGAAATGTGCATTTACAGTGTTGGCAACAGACAGACTGCTTAAAAATTGGTTATAATGCAAAAACAATCGCAGAGGCTGTGCTTGAGTATTATAAAATTATATATTTAATTATGATATTCATATTCAACATAACAATACAACGCTACTATGACCAAGAATAAGTGAGCTTCATTCACACACACAACACACACACAACACACATCAGACTGCTTGTCAAACTCAGCAAATGACATGTCAGTAAAGTTAGATTTCTTTAAGTTAAACAGCTGATTTTGTGTGGAAACCACGACAAATAAATAATTCACATAATTTTTTTAGCAGTTTCACCAAAATCTCTGTTATCGATGTCATCCGACACTTCTTTGACTGTGGGTGAAAGAAAGGGTGAAAACTTCTTGTAGAAACAGAATGTTATGCCGAAGTGTAATGTGATAATAAAATAATAGGTAGAGATGGAACAATGAGAGGTAGTAGTCTTTGCTACTGGGTGGAGATAAAGCAGATGTGATGTAATCATTTTGGTATATGGTAAGTGATGCACAAGTCAAAAGGACAATCCAAAAGGTTGATATGAACCCCTTTTATGCAACATCAGTTCAATCATTTAACATGGTCCTAATTTATTGATTGTGCACATCAGTTGTAAAATCCTCAATTCGGTCAGATAAGAAGTATTATTTGAGTCCAAATTAATGTTGCAGCATGATAACTAATAGAAAACTAAGAAATTAAATTTTTTAGTAGTTTTTGATAGACAGTGAATTATAATCTTTGAGAGTATGCCGATATTTTTTGCTAATTTCTTGGATATTTGCATAATGCATTCTTTCCAAGTGAGGTAATGATCCAGACACGTGCTTAAGCTAATAATGCTACTGAAACCAAGCATTTATTTAGCATTTAAAATCCATTTCAAAAGGTATTGTGAAAGAACTGCACTTCCTTGGTTAGTGCTACTAAAAATACTTGAAGATGATCTTGCTTGAGTCCCATGCTTTCAGTTTGTGAGTAACCATAGACATAATCCCAGAAAGTTGACTCTTCGTTGTGATTCTTAATCTAAGATTTTGTTTATTTACAAATAATTAAATCTGAAACGTGTTAAAAGATGCCTGCTGATTTTAATTGTATTTTTTTGCTGTTTTGCAGCCCAGTGCATTTGAAAAAGCTGTGGAGTTGTGCAAGACATCGATTCTTGTGCCAGAGAAGGATGGAGATATCACAGGCTCATGGCTTTTGGCCGAGTAAGTTGTGATTGTGCTGCTGCTTTAATATACATTCTCAGAGTAACACTGCACTAGTTATGCTTTATTATGGAAATTTCAATAGTAATTTAGCTGTATGTTATGTTAAACTAGTGGTTTTGAATTAATAAAAATAACTTGGGGTTTGAAGTGTGATAGCAGAACAACATGTTTGTATGAGTTGTCAGATCGGTAAAGGATAATGTTATAGCACAAGAGCCGAAGATGTTTGCACGATGTTTATAGAGACCGCTTCTTCAAGAGAAGAAGACTGTCACCTCATGACAGTTTCCAAAAAGTCAAGAATTTACCACGAACCAAGACCGATAGATCAAAAACGCAATCTCAATACCAAGACTGAGTCTAAAGATCTTACAACCCTGCCTATATACATACATACCAGAATACAAGTCTTTATTTGGGGTAAAGTAGCAGACTATGTACATTGCTGTAGTGAAAAAATGCTTGATGATGCTTCTTTTGTTAGCATTGATCACTGGGACTTTGAGAGGGAAATGCTGATCCTACTGACTACCAATACCCTCGTAGCAGTCAAGTTTGACTTCATCTTATCAGCTGTGAAATACTCCAAGAAAATTGCTCTAACAAGTATAAAATTTGTTGACATTGGTGACTTTGCCTATCCTGCCTATGCTATGGTTGGGTAAGTCAGAGTATCTTTGGATCACACTTTTTTTTAATGTACCTCGTCATTTATCATTCATCATATGACCTTAATAATATTATGTCCTAACTATATTTCAGAACTAACAACTTGTTTTATTTTATTTGTGGGCAAAATATATTTTGTGGTTAATTGGGAGTATGGATGGGTGTAGAGTGATGGATAACACACTGGCATGCATAACAGAGAAGGCAAGTTCGATTCCCGCCACCCATAACGTTGTTGACTAATCCTTCATTCGCTTGGCAGTGGCATTGGTTATATTAGATGTGATATGTGATAGTGCCTTGCATGGCTGCAGATGCAGTTAAATTCGTCTCAAGGTTGTAATCACTTGTAATCACCTTTTCACACAATTCATTCTCTTTGAACCTTTATATAGCACCCTTTGAGAAGTCTATCTACTCAGAGGCGCTCTGAACTTCAGCACAGCTAACAATAGCAGTCTTAAAGGAAGGAAAGAGCCTAAGAGAGAAGGTCCTGGGAGAGAGACAACATTCAAGAGGGAGGCCATTCCAGGTTGAGGACCCACCAGCGAGAAAGTGCAGCTCTGCTTGGTGGAGGTATGGGCAAAATGGACACGGAGAAGACCCTGTTCAAATGATCGTATTCATACTGCATTTTGTCAATTCTTAATATTAAAGAATAATATTATAATGACTAAATTCAACTCCTGTAATAACTTGTCATCATGGTTAGCATTAGGGTTTTTGCTGACATTGGACAATTTTGTGTGTGTAGAAGCCGTGAATATGGAGGTATTCGCATTCACTGGTCTAGGGATGGGCCATGGTTCTACCAGCGTTGGAACCCATGGTGTGGTGATGTGGGCTTTATGACCATCACCCACCATCTACTCATCTACAATGAAAAGGAGCACGAGACTGTGACATACAATGCGAGCGACTTTGCTGACTCGCTGGTGCAGGCAGTGAACACAGCTAGAAGGCAAGATGGACAGAACGACCTGCTACCTGTTAACGAGGGCCCGATAACAATCTACTCGTATGCCAATGTTAGCTCCTTGGTTTACAACCAAAGCCACATTGGCTTCAACATGGATCGAGGTGGTATTCACTTCTGATCCTTAAAATGCCAGATACTTGTTGGTCTATTTTGTACTTACTCAGAGATTACAGTGACATTGTTGCCTGGAAATGTTGGCTTTAGTCTTTGTTAAGTTTATTTGAATGTTGCCTACATTGGGCTGAACTTAGAGCTCAGATATGTTTTGGTCTGTTTTGTATTTCATCGGAACTTCAGTGATCCTATTGCTTTGAAATTTTGAATTTAGTTTTTGTTAAAAGTTTTTTTGTGTGGTGCCTACATAAATCTGAGCAGAGAGCTCAGATTTTTGTGTGGTTTTTTGTATTTCATCAGAGCTTACAATTATACTGTTGCCTTGAAATTTTGAATTTAGTTTTGTTGAAAGTATGTTTTGAATGGTGTCTACATTGGGCAGAGGTGTCTACATTGGGCAGAGCTGAGAGCTAAGTCCAGGAGATATGATTTAATTATCAATATTAAGTTTGTCGAAAGTAGAACTCATTCATTTTATGGTAATTGTAATGTGACCAGCAGTAATTGTGGCATGTGATGTATTCTGATCAATTTCTTTCAATCTTGACTTTGTTTGAAGTGGACAATTGAGATGAAAACTGTTGTTAAGACGATGCCTTTAAGTTCAGGAAAAGAACGAGTTTAATGACTTAATGCTGTTGCCATAAAAATAACGAATAGATGTATGACGAGGTCATGCATGTGAACATAATATATTGTTGTCAACAGTGTGGAACATAATGATGTTTTGTAACTTCTTGTGAGTCATGCAATCTTCATTCCAAAGAATTGAGCAAATGAAATATGTCCATTTCTTGTGACTCTTTCCAATGGTATTATCTAACCAGCGCCGTTAGTTATTCTGTTTTCTTTTCTGAACCGAAGTTATTGATTTTGCTGTTGTTAAATATGTGATATTTGATTATAATTCTAAAGTATAAATTGCTTTGTAGCATTCATGTTTTGACAGGAATTGTCATAGTGATGATGTATACTCTAACATTTCTATTGTCTATGTAAACAGAGCTATTTCACTGTTAAATCTGTATATTTTGTACATTATTGATAGATCTGCCTGTTTTGGATACAGAATTGTTACTGCCTTGTAAAATCAGATTAAAGTAGTTTGCATCTGCAGCACTTATAATAAAATATGGACCAAGATTATAATCCTTCCTTATTACATAACAGGCCAAGTGTTTCTGTGCTTTTTACTTGCAATCACAAGTTGAAACTTCTCAAGAAACTCTGCATAGTTTGTCAGTTATAATATTTCTGCATTTATTCACTAGCTGTCTTGGCTTTATGCATTCTATAGCAGCCTAACCCTGCTCATTTTTCAGTGAACGTTTGATCGGGTAAGATCCTTCACCACTGCCCACCGTTTGAATGGATGCCACACCATTTAGGGTTGACATGCAAGGACCGTACTAGCCGAAGATTTAAATCTCTGAAATAAGCCAGCATCGGGAAACAAACTGGGGTCTACATGCTCTCTTTCGCAGAGGCACATGAGATGCGGCCTGTGCTCTTGCCAGTGCAGCTAACTGGGCCAGTAATGGGGATGGAGTTAGTGCAGCCTATCTTCTTTTTATCATACCACTTGGATTGAAACTCAACCTTTCGTGCAAGCACTGACAGGCACAATTTTTTGTTCTAAGCAGAGGGAAACACCTGTTGACAGTGAAGGTGCCAAGAGTTGAAATTTGGCAACTTTAAGTGCTTATTACACAGGACAAGTCGCAAGATGCACTATAATTAAACGTAGATGAAAATCATTTTTGGAAAGTTTTATGCTGTTAAGGTGACATATTGCATTTGGCTGTTGCAAATATTTTCAACCTTGTTTAGTTAGATCAATCAGATAGCTAGCTATATTTGCAATGGTTTCATGGAGCTACATACACACAATAACACAATGATGGGAATTTTCTTATTGAACATGACCACTTTCGATCAAGTATGTCAAATCGGTTTTGTGTCTATAGTCCGAAGGTTCGATAGTCCAAAGATTGCATGGTGTCCGGTCAACAGGTGATAAGATTGCAGTTTTCATAGATTGATGAATAGAATTATGTTTGGCTAGAAGCTGGATTGCACCATTCTTTTCATTCGAACTATCGAACCTTCAGATTATCGAGCGGACACTGTCAAACCATCACTGCTTGTGCTACAACAGTTCATAAATGGAGCAGATTACCCTACAACAAGAATCGCTTTAAAGCTGAAGTTTCTTATGACCATTCATGTAGTCCAAGAAAATAGCATAACAAAGCCAGGACTTAAATTCAAAATTAGTATTTTACTCATTGTTTAAAGCATAAATATACATATTACATGTCAACACATGCCTTCAAAATAATAACCAACATGATTTTACAATGTAAGTTTTTTGGTAAACTTTTTTGCAAGACTTTGTCAGGTTGTGTACAAGTACAAACCAGCTAAAATTTGGGACTTTGTCCCTTGCAGCTGGCTTTGGTAACAGCTCTAAGTGAGAAGTCTTCTTTGGGGAAACATCTGAATCTCATCACCCAGATTACCATGGCTATGAAGTCGGACAAGTCTAGGGGGAGTCCAACATTCTCGGTAATAATAATAATTGGACCCTAGTTATGATGACAATGCTACAGAAAGTATTTAGATTATATTAATATCTCGCTAAGCCGCCGTGAATTTGATTAAGGCACATTCCCCAAAACTGTCCTTTTAAAAAAACTTATACATTTCATGGTCTCGACATAAAGCTAACATTCGCTGGCTCATTTAAACAAATTTTCTTCCTCCTGCTTTTAAATTTGATGACTTAACTCTTTTGAAATCACTGGCACAGTAGAACTTGTTTGGTTCAATGTTTAGCATTTCCAGTTGCACAAAGCACTCCTGACCTGCAAGAAGTTCCTGTTCGTCTTCACAAGACTTTTGAAACGTAGCGGCTGTTCGCTTCACTGCCTTTCTCACGAGCCTCACTTTCAATTTTTCTGCACCCCAAAAGCTGCCTTTGTCATTGGCAGTCTGATTGAAAATACACGCCTGATTATCCGACGACCGTGGCAGGATCGGAACATACTTTGACTTTGCTTTGCGTTGGAGACCTGCGTTCGAGGACTGCGAGTTGCTATTGACGACATTGGGTACAGACACAGAAAAACATTGTGCTTGTGAGGATTTGTTGAAGTCGGATGTACTTAGAACAATGACTGTTTCGTTTGAAGATCTATCCAGTGCTTGGTTTTTACTCTCATACATACCCTGCGACAACCTCTCTGAATGTGCCGATATTTGTGAGCATGCTTGTATAACTTGTGCATTTGGCAAGTTCATGTTGGATTGGAGATTTCTGCCTGAAGCTACAATGGTATAAGTTGGAAGTGAAGATGACGGAAATGTGAGCTGATCTGACAGTTGAGCAACCTCACAATCTGGAAAAGTTGCCTGCTTGAGCTGATGCTCCAAGTTTGAATTTGGATGCTGCAAATTTCTCTTTGAAGAGTCATGCTTAGGAAGTACTGACTTATTAGTATTCAACTGTCTAACTGCACTTCTACACAATCTAGAATTTTCCAGAATTCTTGTCGTTATCTGCTGCAAAGCTCTACCTTGGAGCTTTGTTCTTGCAAGGCTTTTTGAAGAGTCCAATGAACGCAATTCTATAGTTTTGCCTGATTTTTCAGGTTGGCAGCGATTTGCTGGGGCAATTGTGAACGTTGACGTAGATGATTTAGGTGTTTCAAGTTGTTGGATTACAGCTGGTTTTCCTATACTGCTTGGATTTGACATTGTTCTACTTTGAGGGACTCCTTGTTGCAGAGGAAACTGTTGTTGAACAGCATTCAAGACATTGTGGTTTACAACTTGAACTTGAAGACTATTCTGAGGGTTCGAGTGCTGTGGTAATTGGTTAATTGATGGCTGAATTGGAATGAATTTTGTAGTGCCCATGGAATGAGGCTGAATATGGACAGGCTTTTGAGTTTGAACAGCCACCTTTGAACTAATGGTTGCTCGAGTAGAATACTTTGGTTTTCTTGGTTTGCGGCTAACTTTGGCCACTTTGCTCAGAGGTTTTGACCGAGTATTGCAAGTGTTCGAAGATTGGCTATGCGAATCACGTTTAAGGTTTGTTCGAGCTACACTAGTCTGAACATCAGCATGACCAGTGGAATTTTGAATTAGTAGACTGTTCGGAAGAATCGTTATTGATTGTGTTGGAAGCTTAGCCTTTATCAATACTGGACTTTTAATTTCTATTTTTGATTTCTTACTCTGAAGTGAGGGCAAGGGTGTTGGACCTGGAACTTTAGAATTGGTCTGTAGTAACTGCCTTGCAGGAATCTGCATCTGCATGGAATTCTGTACTAATTGGTTTGAGGGACTGGAAGGCTGAACAGTGTTCTGGGAACCAGAGTGAACCCGTTTGGTCGAAGGAATCTGGACCTGCATGGGATTCTGAATATTACTTTGCATTAACTGGTTAGAAGGAAAGTTGAACTGAACTTGATTCTGAGAATTGGTCTGAATTACTTGGTTGGCAGGCATTTGAACATGGAAGGGATTCTGAAAATTTCCCTGCACTAAGTGGTTTGGAATAAATGAATTCAAGGAATTATGCAGATTCTGAACAATTTGGCCAGAAGGAAGCCCAATCTGCAATGAACCCTGATTGTTCATTGTCGAACCACTCGACTGCAATTGAAGTTGAGAATTAAGCGACAGATTTCTGGGCATCATTGAAATTCCAGGCACCACTGTATTTCCCGTCAGCTGGATCGAAACAGAATTTTCAGGAAGTACAAATGGACGACAAGAGAGTTGATTTGCCGAGTTAAATGAACTGCTGGCCAACTGATTCCCACAAACCTGAATATAGACTGGGTTCTGACAAGAATTTAAAACAGTCTGTTGACCTAAAGAACATGGATGCAGGTTTGCTGGCTGTTGGAACGATGCCTGATTCTGCATATAGTAGCCAGAGGTTATGGAAGAAGCCTTCTTCGGAAACTTAACTGATGCATCAGCAACAATTATTGACTCATTTGAATGTTGAAGGTTATTTAAAGAAGGCTTGGTTGCTTCAAATTTTTCCAGCTGGTCAGAAACTGTGGAGCTAGGCACAATCTTTGGCATAATAGGAACTGGAAGAAGACGTGTCTGCACCATCTGAACGCACTTCTTGCGACCTTTTCTACCTGAGGGTGCGGTGGGTTTTGCTGAAGGTGGCTCAGTCTGTATCGTCCTCCTCCTCAGATTCTGTCCCAGTCTTCTACCTGTTTCCTTTTGCAGGCACTTTCTAGTTTTCTTAGTGATAGAATCTGGCTTCAATTCAGGTCTTGCTTCTACCTTTATGCACGTCAAATTTGTTTCCACACTTTCTCTCTCCATTTTTATGTTTGTCTTGGCATTATAAATGCCACAGTCATTCACTTGCACCACTGTTTTGTTTTGGCCAGCTTTTCTAGCATTTTCTGTAGAGTGCGACATATCTGGAACCCTTTCAAAACAGTAACATAGCACAATCAAGTGCAATCCCAAATTAAATTTAAATAATACTAAGTAACAAATAATTAGGATAACACAGACAAGCATAAAACATATGAGAATCAATCAGTTGAAGCATTTGGTTGTTTGACACTGTAAAATGTAACCAGGGCAGAATTTATGACATGGAGCTAAGTAAGGCTGTCAAAAAATGTTATAATGACGACCCGGGTCGGGTACCCAGACGGATATTTGTTAGGAAATGTCAAATTGCGCATTTTTACGGAATGTCGGGCACCCGAGATTCGATTTCATTGCCCGAGCACTCAGCCAATATGACCAAGGGATTATTTCTGGCATATTTTTAGGTAAAATCGCGCATTTTTACGAAATTTCGGGTACCCGAAAACCGATTCCATTACCTGGGTATTCACCTTTGGTCGGGTACCCGGGTACCCATTGACAGCCTTAGAGCTAAGGCTATGGTAGCAAACACATACACAACAAACAACAAGTTATAAAAGATGTTGCAATACAAATAGAATAACTTCATAGTGTCAGTGTTATTGTAATGCAATTTCTTATTCACATTAAGTAATTTCTTAATTCTTACAGTTTTTCAAGATCAAGCTCAAAATCTTAAAACACATTGGTGCATGTGATCACAAATAGATGACCTAAAAGAAGGAGCTGTTAATGAGAGAAGGAACCTTGAACTGGATTATAGAGAAAATAGGCAACCAATGAATTGTTGAAACATGAAAATGTTCATGTATGTAATGAGGTAAACGAACAAATTGTGGGAGGTGACCTATAATTTCAGCCATAGAATTCATTCATTCATACTACGCATTTATATAGCGCCCCTTCAAGAACATACTCCGGAGCGCCAATGAATTCTTTTGGAAGCAGACCTGGTAACTGCAGTAGTAAACAGCTACAATAAATAAAGGCTGGAACCACAGAAGTTACAACCTGTTTAAAGACAATGCATCCGATAACCTTAGATGCCATAAATGAGAGAAAAGATTCAATATTAAATAGCAGAACTGTCATAAATGAGATCCAAATTCTGAAAATTGGCAGTGACAGTAAAGGATGGCAATGCCTTGGTCATTGAAGCATACAGTCAAGTTCAACCAACTGCTATGTTACTCTCTACCAAAAAAAATCAACAAAGGTTGTTGCATGAAATCTGGTCCAAAATGAGCAGCAGTTCAAATTGTGGTTATGCAGGTCAACACTCTTCGAAGGCCAGTTGAAAAACTTCTCAAGAAGAGATCTGTTTTAGGTGAACACTATTAAAGTGGTAAAACATAGTGTGGTGACTTCCATTGTACTATCATTACTCAGCCAAAGTTAATTGGAGATCAGGTCCTTTTTTTCAATGTCTGAATTCACATCCACCTGTACAACTGCTATTAAGTACTATTATTATCATAATAAGTATTTATATGCATTTATTAAGCTCCACTAATGCTGGCCACGCATCAATCGATGGCACCGGGTTTGCTCATGGTTCCTGTGTACACAGTAACCATCTCAGTGGACCCCTGAACCTGTCCCCTTCGTGTTACAAGGCTAACACTCTAACCACTCAGCCGTACAGCTCGGAAATCTGAGGAGCACCTATGTAAAACACGTTTAACAGCATTTTACCAGCTGTTGCCAGTAATTAAATCATGTTCTTACCTAGCTTAATTCCTGTTACATTAAAAAGTTCAAGGAGAGCACACTAACGAATATTGCACTCACTGCCTACCTGCTAGATAAGACTGAAGCAATAATTTATAAGCATAAGACTATTTTAGGTAAGGAATTAAAAGATACTATATATTATTACTTACCTACATTCTTCGTTTGGCTCCAGTTTTATTTTCTGTAATCTTAAAGGCATCTCCAAGGTGCTCCTGTTCCAGCAAATGCTTAACTAAAGTAAGAAAACTGTATCAATTAGTAAATTTTTAATTTTACAATTTAAGACATTGCATTATTAAGTAAAGTGGTACCTGCAAACTTCAGAAATATACAAAAATAATAAGAGCGTAGCCAAGCTATCGCACAAGTCTCCAGATTTAAATAAGATCGCATTGTGAAGCACTAAGAAACTGCAAGCATCATAATATCCATAAAATTTTCATATCACCTGAGCATTCTATTTGTGAGCCATCCTTTAGACAGAGAGTACAGGTTTCTGCTTTATAGTTTAAATGTTAAAATAAAACATAGTGGCAGGGCATAGTGGTAATGCATGTTTCCCAGAACCTATGAGAAATGCAACTTGTGATTGCATTACAATATCTTACATACTTACTTACGACTATCGTGTAAGTTAAGTCGGTACAGCAAATTTATTGAACCGAGTTTCGGTTCTTTAAAATAGACTTTACACGTTAAATATAACAAATTCCGATTATTCTGGTTACGTTATAAACTTTAAATACTAAATTCTTAAACAGCTATCATTAGACGAATAATATTGTACTTAACGCAAAACCTACCAATGGCGTCGCGATCACTGTATCTCAATGACCATCGATTCGATCTCTGCTAGTCATCTAACGTTAACTTTGAGACGTACATCTGTAACATACAGCCCAATTCTTTTGAGTAAAACGTGTATGTTTTAAGCTAGTTTTCTAATTCAATATTATCTTCGCTATAACGCGATATTTTACAGATTTCCGACTTCACGTTTCGGCAGCTGTATGCACCAAACAACCAGTAGGACGCCAACGATGACTTTTATAAACGCCAATCCGATTGGGCAGCGTAAAAACTCGTTGCTTATTTGTCCGTTGAGTGAAAGTGGTCTGTCTTTGACCAATCATATTAGAAATACGGAAGTAAATATTGATATCACGTGACCGAGTCTGGCGTCGCTGCATGTTGTATGGTGCGTTTGGACCACTTACCTTAGTGAATGGCATTGGTCAAAAGGTCGCTAACGATGTGGAATACATTAGGGAAATTAGTTTATTTTAGTTATTTATAGCCAATGGGATTCAACAAAATGTTCAACAAACACCAATGAGATTTGTAATGTCGATATCGTCGAATAAATAAAATCTGTCTATTTCAAATGTCACGAATGTCTGCCGACTAACGACTTTAACGCGTAAGTTTAGTGGAAGGTGTCTAAATGTCAACGTAGGCCTATTGAACTATCTAAAGTTCGAAATCGACTGTATGTCCGATTCCACTCATTTTCAATTAATTGGTTGGTTAGGGCTATAGGTGCGGGAATGGAATATTACCTTTGGCCACTTAAAGGAACGCATGTTGACAAGTTTTTGCGGAGGGTTAAATTTTCCTGTCGTCAGCTACAACGTCCACCATTTAACCAACGTCGCAGAGTTGCGAAAGAATGATACTGTACTGAATACCCGATGCCCTTCTCCCGTCAGGTTGACTAGGAACTGTGGATACGGGTATCGTATCAAACTCGGTTTCTTAGCACTCTCCTCATACAGCACTTCATGATTATTCAAGAGATCCTCTGATTCCGGTGTCCGAAATGAAACATTCAATGCGAGGGGGACGCGTATAGAGTAGCGGTGAACACACTGGGATGCAGCGCTGATCAAGAAACCGAGTTCGAGACCCGTATCCACCCCCTAAGGCTGACTTCTTTCGCTAGACTGCGGCTTTTGTTTGAAATGAGATTATAGCGTAGTAGGCGCTTTGCGTGGCAGCCGACGTTTAAATTCGACTCCTGTAATAATTCGTCATCATTCGTTCAAACTGTACTTGTGATCATACTGCGGTTTGTCAGTTTGAAATTAAACGAAGATTATTATAGTGCGTCCTCGATCCTTATGTTGTCCTATTTTCCGACTTTATGTGTCCTCCTTAAGTATACCTATAGATAGGGGTAAGCCACGCGCATGCCATACCTGGAAGCCGTACGAATTCTCGTGAATGGCATTGCGCCGTATAAGTCAATGGTATAAAAATCCGGTCAGCCAATCCGACTGACATTGAAACTCATGTGGTTGCTATTGTCAGGCCTAGGTGAAAATTACTGAACGACAGCATTGGCTTTGAATTTTTCACTGGCGATCCACGATGAAACTATCATTCTGTAAAATCAATTGGCCGCAATTTCACTTGATTTCACAAGCACTTGAGTGATTTTTTGGGAATTTTGTTTGGAAATAAACATGTCGATGAACTCATTGTCTCAAGCTTCCTTGTGGGGTACTAGACGTATTGTGTAGAGGTTAGCGTACTGCACTAGATCCAGAGTTGTATGGTCTCGAGACAGTTTTTTAGTGTCTCGATCTCGGAAACCTGCTGTCTCAGTATCGAGGTAGTGACTCGAATTTTTAGAAACTGTCTTGAAGTGAAAGTCTTGTTCTGTCTCGAACAAGCGGTCTCTATAAGTTTCGCGTTAACTGTCTTAAAATTTTACCCTAGAAACTGAAACCGGAATTTACGATAAACGGTAATTCTGGGTAACGCACGAGTCTTGTGATACTGAAATCAATTCAATTGTCTTAAAGTGAAAACTGTCTGAGAGAGAACCTGAAATTGTGAAGTTTGCGTGTACAAACAATGGCTATTGGCTATTAGTTTGACATTGATGTAAAACCACCATAACCGAAACGATCGGAAGAACTGCAAACTTCTTAGGGTGAGTAAGGATATGCGCAAACTTATAATTTCATTTGGTATTTGGTATCGAATTTGCGTATTTAAAATCGTCTAGAAGATTTCAGACGTGCATTCTTTACTATTCAGAAGATAGGCCGAAGAAGAAATATCTAAAAAGATAAAATTCGTCAATATAAAAACTGTTCTTGGGAATTGATACAATATACGTTATAATTAAGTTTCAAATTGAAATTACAAATGAACCTTATTCCCGAAAACTGATACATCAGTATTTTACAGCCTTTTATATATATCTATAGGATCACTTGTCTTTTACTGTCTCGAACTGTCTTGAACCTAGTGTCTCGGTCTCGGTACCTTACTGTCTCGGTCTCGGTACTTCACTGTCTCGGTCTCGTCTTGGTCTTGAAGTTTAAGGTCTTGCAGACAACACTGACTAGATCTAAGGTTTCCAATCGAGAGGTCGATAATTCAAATCCCGCAAAGGTATACGTAGACATTTATTGCGTGATTTCTGCTTCATCTGCGCCCTCAGACAACACAAAAGCTATGAGACGGCGAGGAAGAGGATTGAACGCTCACCCCATATGCCTAGGCTAAGATAACGAAGTGGCTGACACTTGATGCCTATATGGGCGCCTCTCAGGCTAGCGTAAGGGACGACAGTTCTTCTTTCTGTCAAAGAAGAAGTCCGTGTCGCAGACGTTGGCCATCTATCGTTTGATCACAAGATCAACGCCGCCATCTAGCGATTGATTTGTGCGATCTTCACTGGCGTCTGTCTGTCTGTCCGTCTATTTGTCCGTCCGTCTGTCTGTATGTCAGTCTGATGGTAACCTGTTGTTCCGTTGAACTAGTCATCATCAACATCAACTGGTACTCGCTCTCCGTCGCTGCAGTGTCGGCGCTGCTGATGGGGATCTATAATAGACGGACGGAGACTGGCGAGGTGATCGCAGATCGATATCAGCGCCGGCGAACGGCGAAACGCCTATAAAACGGTTGGAACTAGGGACCCAGCGTAAGATAGAGAGGCAGAGACATAGAAGGACGCGCAAATGAAAAGTGGAATGTAATGTAAAACGTGACCTGATTCTGCGACTAGTGACCGAAGGTTTAGTCAGAAGAGCGCGTTTATTTGCAAGTAATGATATTGGTTCAGGGCTAGTGCCAGGTTTTTAATCTAAAAGTGTTCAAATCGTCATGAGTCGGTAGGCTAACGACAACCACGGGAGGAGTGTGGAATAATGCGGAGGTAGATCATGCTGAGAAACTAGTCTAAGAGATGGAATGTTAGACGATTGCAGCGAAGCTTTCGATACCGTCTGATCACGTGGTCGATTGATTGAAACTAAGATGGCGGCGACCGATTTGTTTCGGTCGATGATCGCCTATTGGAAGGAGTTCGATCTGCAGAAACTGCAGGTAAGGGAACGATTTTGGTCTTTCAGCTTAAGTGGAGAAGACAAAGATTCATTTTATCTGGCTCTAAAATAAGTATTGAGTGTAAATGCGATGGTCTGGTAGCAGGTCGAAGCTCCGTCGAATCAGCATCGATTGACCGAAGGTCCATCAGAAAAATCAATATGGCCGATCATAGTGTGCCAAAATCGTTGTGTGTAATGTAATGTTATGTAAAATTTTGAAAAAACTCGATTAAACTTTGAAATGAGGTCGCGGAAACTGTAGATTTACCGGCGCCTAAATAAATAAAGCTGCACAAGGAAAGTTGCATTGGTTAAAGTTAGATCACAGTTCTGATAGTTGTTAATGCATGGTGGCTGTTTATGTGCTCATTTTTCCGACAGGACGTGGAAAAGAAAATGATTGCTTAAATCAGTTTTCAACTTGAAAGCAGAAACATGATTAAAGACTAGACATGCAGCTTAAATGCTTGAGAGTTTTAAAACACCACACATAATTAGAGTGTTTGTTTGTGTATGATGACTACTAAACTCAATCCCTTTCACTTTTAATCTGGAAGAGAAATTTATGATTTTGATCAATGAACCTAACTCTTTCCGCAGCCGTCGTCGTCATTACTATCATCATCATCATCAAAGTGTCATTGTTATGGAAATTGATTCATGCCTTTGCATCTTGAACTGCTCTGCGACGTTGTACTAAGTGTTATATTAAATGTTATGTGCATTTAAGTCTACTTGAATGTATGCTTGCAACTAAGATGTCTTGTAATATGGCTTACTATAGTAGGTTTGAGGTATTATGCTCAGATAGGTTTGTCACTTTATGCTCTATATATAGTGATCAGTAGGTTTTCTGAGATTAAGGCTAGCTAACCTTAGATTGTATTCTATCATTGTCTGTAGTAATCTGAATACCATATTATATTGAGCCATCTTACTTTGAGGTTGGGGTGTCCAAGAGTTTCTGCAGAAGACGAAAGTGCCTTTGAACTTAGAACCTTATTTCTGAGGAGTTTCCATGTAAATGAAAGGTGTTGACTTGTGATGTAATGCAATGCAAACAAAACAAACAGGTGTTTTTGTTGTCCTCAAAGAAGGTGAACAAAGAATCATTTTAATTTAATGTGAACAATTTAACCCTAGTGTCTACTTACAAAATATAATATATGCCAAACGATTTGTAGCTTCTTTGAACATACTTTTGATAGCTAAAAATCAACTGCAACTATTTTGTGTTTTGCAAATTTATTATTTTCACACAAGTTTTCGCTGAATATTTATAAGAGAATTTACGAGTGGTTGTTTTTGCAAAATGCTTGTCATTGATACATTAGTATTATTATTAAATAGTCATTTGTAATGTGCTTAAATTGTGCAAAAAATCAAAATGTTGTAAAAAATCTAAATCTTGCACAAATGCACATAACAGGGAAGTTTAGTCATGATAAATCTTTAGCAAGGAAGCCATAAGGTTAATTTTGAAGAGCAATGATGTTGAAGGTTTGTGAATACAGTCAAAAGACTTCTGTCTACTTGACCTTTGTCTTATGACTTTCTCAGTATGACTATGTCAAGGTCAAAGATGGCTCTCGGTACAGTCACAACTTTTCTGGTGCTAACCAGGATAGGACTATAGAGCTCTCCTCTTCCTGCTAAGTTCATTCTTCAGAAACTTCTTTTCCTGGAATCTTTTCTCTATAGGCTGTGTCCTATCAAGTTCCCCTCTTAGCTTCTGACTAAACTAATAATGGAATTTGGCTTGCACAGCAACCTTCCTTGCAATGTGTTGAGCATTATTACAGTAGTTCTATAAAAGTTCTTTGATAGATTTTGATTAGATTACATACAGACTGTTAAATTCTGCAATTCCAAAGGTATTATTGAAGGCTTATTGGAATCATTAAGATAATGTGCTAAATGAATGTAGAAACACGCTGTTTTATGGATAGACAACATGCGAGTGCTAGTCTTGTTTTATTACAGATTATGTGCCTGATTACGTGCATGATGACGATCAGTCTCTCAAGCACTCACTTACCTACTTACATAGTTACACATATATAAACATCATTATATCTATGTACAATTATTGTATATGCATTCTAGCATACAAGGCATATATATATGTATACATACATTCATATGTACATACTGTATTGTATATGCAATACATTGTTGCATATATGCCTAAATTTCCTATCATCTCTGAGTGGAGCTTGCTCTATAGGCGCAAGCTTAAGTATTCGGATAATCGATTGCACACACATGTCCTACACTCACGTCATAGAGGAGTGTGGGATTTGGTCCCTTCATCCTGCATTCCCTTATGGCTACTGCAGGTACTCCATGCTTTGCCATGCATTGGACATCCTTTTGGAACAGCGATTTAGATTCTGCTCTAAATACTTACTATTCATCCATGTAGATGACTGGGGAAACATTTTCAAATTGTCATTAAGCCATGCCTATTTATATCTGTTAGTGAGATTATTAGTGCTCACTGTAACAACGAGCTGCATTGGTTTCCCAGTCAGTTTTAATGTATGCTTATCATTAGAGTGTTAAAAGACACTAGGCCTATACAATGGCCAGAGAAATACATTCAAACACGCATGCAAGGTGTACATGCATACATAAATATACATACATAATATATATACATACATAATATATATATATATTTGTGGGCTAAGTAAGTGACACATATTTAAGCAATAAAAATTATAGATCATAATTACAAAATGTATGTGCAGCACACAGACACTGCTTAGTATACTTACATGTATCTCTTTTGTAGATTGATATATTTAAAGTATATATAAAATTATGTAGGTCTACAATGTACATGTATGCATGTACATTATGATATTATATGGAATTAATTGTTGCAGGCAGGTGCATTGGTATCTGCTTGTGTTCTGTTACAAAATCATATATTGACTGATGTAACTGTATATCAGGCATTGTGTGTACCTAAAGCCATTGATGCATGTCAAGGGTATGCCAAAGCCTTATTCATCAAACAAGCCAACCCTATTAAATGGTTGGGCCCAGTGATCTTCAGAGTTATCACAGCAGACCTATTCATAAAGGCTATATTGAATATACACTGTTTTTTGCACACATGTATATCAATATATATATATATCTATGTATGTATTCAGATGTTATATTTTTTATTGTACAATGTGTATGCTTTATAGTTAAATATATAATATATTTGTTGTTAGTTGGACATTTTATGTTAGTAATTTCTGGGTATGGTGTTACAACTAAAGTAAAATGAATTGGAGTTACTTACAGCTCTGGACAGGATATATATAATATATATATATATATATATATATATATATATATATATAGTGAGAGAGAGTTTTTGTATGATTACTGTAGTTTTACTGCCATAAACAGTATTAAGTCAAGACAAGTATGTGGTTGGTAGGAAATTTCACTAGCTGAAAGACAGACTTGGTGCTGATATAGGCATGTTTATAGGAATATTTTCCAGTTGAGGTATTGAACCACCCTCCATGTCTTCTCCGTAAGAGCTGTAAGCTTGAAGTGAGGAGAAGTTGATCTTGTTGTATCAGTTTGCCTCTCCTTCACCACCATAACACAAGAGGATTTGCAGACAGAGATTGCTGATATTGCTGTGGTTCTAAAGGCAAAGAGACAAAATTGGCTAATACTAAATGGATTCAATTAAAGCACCATCTCAGTTAAGTTACTGCAGACTTACTATTTTCAGCACGCATAGTTCATGCAGCCTTCAATACACAATAGAAATATTTTCCAGTTGAGGCATTGAACCACCCTTCATGTCTTCCCTGTTACGATCATCTCATTGGCGTTTTAAAGGTTTTAATACATGTGCCCATTATGCCACTTGTTATCTGTTAGCCAACATTATAAAGTTTCTGCCAGAGCCAAAAGAGCAGTTGACACATATCATTTTTATCATTTTAATTGTTAGATTTATTGGTAAAGTAAAGTTCTGCACAATTAAACTACTTTAGCTGGGGAAGTTTTCATTCTGTTTACTTGAAACAGATCTACCAATTGAATGCCTGCAAATTTAAGTACTTGCCTGGTGGCTATGCAGCAAAACAAAAAAAATGCAGGTAATAGGAACCATTATCCCATAAATCTGCTGTCTCTAAGATCTCATTGTCACTGGTGCGTGCAATTTTTGTCTTGACTTTGAAGGCCCGACTTCGGTGATATTGGATGATCAGGCTGGAAGCAACTTCTGACAATTTGTGACGAGATGTTGCATCATGAAGCTTGATCTAAGCATAGGTCACATGTCTCTTATGATCCAAATGCGTCCACTCTGTCGTTCAGAGGTTTCGCCCACGGCAGAAAGATATTACTCTTCGCGTCCACCCGAGTTCTTCACAGAAAATTGAAACAGTCTATTTCCGATAAGATGCTGTTTTGAGGTCATCGGCAGACGCTATTGACAGGTGCTATATAAGTGTTCATTTGGGTGGTATTGCCTCGCGTGACACAACACTGCATTAGTAACCATTGCTTCTAGTTTCAACAAAGTAATTCTCTGTGGACTGAATTTCAGTCTCATCCTACTGACCTTTTATATAATGATTTTGCTTGAGGGTGGATTTTGCTTAGCTTTGTACACCGATGCCTTGGGCTTCTTTAGGTTTGTGTTCTACATAAGTTACAAGACTGCATTAGACTTCAGGCAGAGTATGTGATCATTTGACTCGGGTGACCGACCCCTTTGCTCTATGCATTAGCCCAGGCAATTTCCAGGTAAAGGCTTTTCTTTCATTGTTGTGCATTCTTTAAACAGCCCCTAAGAGATTCTTCATCTATTATTGGATGACTCTTTCTGGTCATCTTGTTATCTTGAAGACGTGATTATGCACTACAACAGCACCATGCTCAGATTTGGTTACGCTTAATTAAAAGACTTCATTTGGCACATTGTCATTCATTATCCAGCATTATTGCAACACAGACCAGCGACTCTACTCCGTCTCGGATCACTAATTGACTTCTCAAAGGCTACCTGAGCATGTGATGGTCTTTAGGTTTCACTGGTTTGGTTTTTTCATATATGCTTTCACATATATGCTGTCTACCTACACGGTCAGCCTTTGAACACTGAACTTGTGTCTTTTGACTATGTTTGTTTTGCCATCTCTGAAAGCCTTTAAAGAGTGTTATCACTGCCATTTGTCACTGGAGTACTTGTTTCTAACTCTGTGTTGGTACGAGAATTCCTGTTGGCAATTTGAACAACATTGCCAAGGTTTGACTAGAGGTGCAAGAAGTACTGTCAGCAATTGAAGCATGTTAACTTTCCGCCAACAGTGCTGGTTTCAAACCTTAGGTAAAAGTGGTTATGAGGGAAGTAGAGTAGTGGATAACTTTATGGTCCTGATTAACTCTCTCAACTTGAAATTCCATATCTAAATAATTCTTCAGGGGATAGTTGTGAAAAATATGCAGACGTAACTTTCTTCTGGACATATCACTAATCTCTTCATTTCAGTCTGCATGCCATAAATTTCCGTCGACCCTGCTGCTCATAATGACGTCCGTGCTTATGAACAAGGATAGAGTGACAGCACTTGGTCTCCTTCAGTTGTCTATGAGTTTTGATGCTCTGTCCCGTTCTCTTTTGCATCATCTCCAGGACCAGTTTGGGGTTGCTTATTCTGTACTGAGTTGGATTGCTTCTTATCTTAGTCTATGCAGTGAATCAGTTAAATGTGCACTCAAATGCACTTTGTGGTATATTAATAGTCTGTTGCTTTGTATGCATATGGAGTTAAGCAGGATTCACCCCATGTCCTTCCTGTCTTGTCTACTTATGTATCACCGTGCTATAGTAACAGTGTGTGATAATAATTAATCTTGGGGATATTATTTCTATTCTAATGGCTACATGTTATCATTTGTTTTGAGACCTCTATGCCACTGTTGTCTATGGCCTTTGAGGAAGTGCTTTGACAGCAAGACAAAATCAACAATAATCTGCTTCAAAGATAGAAGGCGGAATTTCTACTACTGGACACATCACCTGAGCTTCAGACATTTGGATGACTTCACTTTTTAAAAAAATGGGTGACGCACTTGTTGAGATTTCTGTTGCTATTTGTAACATGGACAATGTTTTTTCATTCTTGTATGTCTCTCATTGACTATTGGTATGTAATTGGTATTTTTTGTTGTAGTCAATAATATATGTCCCATTGTCTCTCTGTATTTATGGATATCTCGGGGTAAATGCATTGGCCTACGTTTTCATTGATTACTGTCCGTATACTTGCCAGTATCCCAAAGTTGGGTAGATTGTGAAACTGACACCATTGAAGCAACACAATTAAATAGATTATTGCCTTGCTTTGCATCTTGTATGACACAATAATTAGTTGCTTCTTGTTTAAACAGAAGTTGGCTTGCTGAAAATTAATTGGTGCCAAAATAGAAGTTGGATTGACGGCAAACATAATATGCGTAATAGAAGTTAACTAAATAACTTGTCATCATTCATTCATACTGTACTTGTAGTCATGCTGCGGTTTGTCAGTATGAAATTAAGCTAGATCTTATTTGAATTGTTACTAACTAGGATTAATAGAAATATATTTTGGGAGTCTGGGGTTGCACACATATTCAACCTTTACATAAGTGGGAGATTGGTCTGGGGCAAATGTCCTACTCTTAATTGGAGGGGGGAATTGTCCAAGGGAAAAATTGTCCTACACTCCCAAAGTCAAACATGCAAAACCCCAAAGGGTTTAAAATGCTTCAGCTTGAGCCAAAACTAGTTCGGGACTATGCTTAAATCTTTGCATTGTTTTCCTGTTCAGCAAATGACTTGTTTCAATTGCAGCTCATTGTTTAGGAAACATTGAATGCTGACCAACGACAACAATAATTAATATAAATTCATCCTCATTCCGCAGTCTTATCCATCATTCAACTTAATAGTTTTACTCTCCTTTTGCGGTATTATCTTATGCTAAAACTGATGTTGCTGTACAAAAGATTTAGTGTCTGGACCTTTATTTTGGAACTCTCTTCCTGTGTATTTCTGTTAATTTGATTATGTTGTTCTAAACTCAGCTGAAAACCTCTTTCTAATTGCTTATCTACCATGTGCTGCCACTATTCTTCAGGCTATTGACCTGATTTACAGATTGGGTTTGGTCCACCTTTTTTGATGCCTGGTGCATTAGACAGAGGTGAGATGGAAGTAACTAATTAATAATAACAATAATTACTTTCAATGAATGCACAATTCTAGTTCGGTACTGTGTCTGCGTTGGGCGTTGACTGTTGTCACTCTACTCATCGCCACAACTTGACCCAGGGACTCTGAAAATCCATGCCATCTGTCGGCTGTTGATGGGAATCCGTTGGTTTGTTCCACGCTTGTGTGTGGGCCCACCACTGATGACTCCATTCTACTTACTGTGCACAGTTTTGCTAATTGACTTTTTTTCACTTGTTCACTGTGACATTTAACAGCATGAAGGCCAGCGCAGAGAGATACCTTGAAGAGGTGCTTTATAAATGTTTGATTACATTTCATTGCTTTGAGTCCATAAAAATATGACATGCAATCAGATTACACTAGAAGAAATCGCTGTTAGGGTCATGGGATATTTTAGTCATTGCATATGTGTTGGATATTTACCTTGATTAGGTCGGGAGTGCCTCTGAGTAGATATCTTGAAGGGGCGCTATATCAAATATTTTTGATTGTTTGATGTCAGGCTGATATTGAGAGGCATAACTATAGTCTTTTCACATTAACTGGCAGTATATTTTGTTGTAAACTGAGTGATATGCATTGTCTGCACAATGATCTATAGACACTTTGTGAAAGGGACTTTGACATACCAGAAATTGAAAGCAGTAACTTTTATACAAATGGTGACTTACTTTCAAGTTAGTTGAAATTTTGTTTAACTTCTTTGCAGCTGTATACCAGTATTACTTGGGATTCCATTTTGTAACAAAATATAATACAGAATATATGGAACAAGATTCTGTGTGTGCAATTGCCTCACCTGGAATGTATTAGGATGGCCAGTATATTTATAAAGCTGTGCTTTTAGTGTACCTGACCTATAGAATATCATGGAATGGCGATGTGTCCATCTTCTATTACATTATATTAGATTACATTATTGATATTCTGCTGATATAGGATTTTGCCCATGGGATCAATATGCGTTCGTGTTGATTATCGTGGATCCTGGACTGGATGGCAATATACTGAGATGAAACATAAATCAATTTGCGGCTGGTGCATTGGTTGCACGGATCTTGTGCTGCAGTAATTACTCCATGAAAGATGTATACTTGTATTTGTTTAGTGACAGATCTGTTTCACATTGTATACAGCCTTTGTTGGATTTATGCACATACACAATCAAGCATGGAGCCATGATCATTGATCATGTTGTTACCTCTTTCTTGCACAGATAGAGACCACGATCATGTTGTTACCTCTTCCTATTCTGTGTACCATAATATGTCTTTGGTGTTTATGCCTTTATGCCTCATTTTAAAATGAAATTAATAAATGTTTAGCCGGTTAGTAATATTTATAGCATGGTTTTATAAATATTATAAATGTTTTATAAATATTTTAAATGTTTTATAAATATTATAAATTTAGTACAAGTTGATGTAGTACACATCAAATAAAAAATGCCATCTCATGATAGAGTTTAAATAATGCATTTATAAGACTTTTTAATAGAGTTGAATAATGATGATTATTACTATTTTTTCAATTTCTAATTATTTCAGAGTATGTCTTTGGGAAGCTAACGAACTCATAAATGGTTAATGAAGTTGATTATTAGTAAGCAGACTAATTGATTTTAATTTATTAATTATTTGTATTACATTGCAGTTTTGTAATATATATTCTGATGGTTGGCATGCGGACTGTCAACAGAGAAAGTCGGAGTTCAAGTACCTGCCATGACAGAGACTTTCTTTGAGATTCTGCTCCACATATTATGCCCCCAGCCAACTCCGCCATAATGAATACACTGACTGTACCCTGTTGACTGGAAAATGAGACAGCAAGAGAGGTTGGCCACTTGCCTCATATGCAGAGGCTAATAAAATGAAAGCGCTATGTTTCCTATCCATGACCTCCTCTCTGCTAGGGGCTCATCAATATACCATATATAACGTACGCAAAAAAATCGGGTTTTCGAGCCCCCTCCGCCCTGTTGCACCGAGCACATTTTGTAGACCCACTCCCCATGCATACGTACATCTGAGCTCTACCACTCCCCTCATTGCAGAGGTTGAATAGCTAAAGACATCTATAAGACATTGATTTTACCACAGGCTATTTATTTTTGTTAAGCATCATATTTAACAGCTTAAATTTGTTAACTGTTATGAAGAAATAAAATGCTAACAACACTTGCATTTTGAAAAGTTTTAATGCGACATTAAATTGATTAAGCAGGAATATGGTATGTGATTAGGTTTACAGTTCTGATTTTAATATTTCTTATTGTGGACGTCATAATTAGAGTTATTTTCGGGACCCCACCTTACGCAAAATCACCGAAATTCAAATCCCCCTTGCTGCGTACATAATATGTGAATGGTCCATAGCTTAAGGGACTAATCTTCTTTTTAGTTTTATTGTTTTTTGATATAGGATTTATCCTCTAAATAAGAAATGTAAATTATGTTCGAAAATAATGCTACTCTTTTTTTTTTGGTGTACTTGTCAACTTTCTATGCTTACTGTATTTATGCAGGTTTAATTCTTTTCTCCAAAGTCCAAATGCATGTCATCACCTACAATTTAACAATATTTCAGCATTATTTAAAGTTTATAATTATTAGGTTACTATATTTTTGTGTGGAGTTGAAGAAGTCTATATTCATGCATTTGTCAACCAGAGGCAATACTGAAATGGCTTTCTTCGTTTCATTTGCTCCAGCCGTGTGGCACAGTGGCCGATCGGTTGTAATATTATTATCAAATTATTGGTATTATCATTGTTCTTTTTGTGCTTTCCTCGTTTCAGAAACGCTAGGAGACTGTCTTATTTGTTAGACACAGAAATGACTTGTGTCACTTGGGACCACCTCTGAATCTCTGTGTAAATGAAAATTACAATATTAAAAATATTACATCATTATCATCATCATCGTTAAGGTTTTAGTAGAACGGAACTTATTCGGGGAGTGCAACAAGTGAACAGCATCGTCCTGTACATTTCAATAAGCACTGCAGCATCGTTACTTTGATCTGACATTGGGATTGAAACCGCACAATGGATGTGATGAGAAGCATCCCAGCCACTTGGCCACTGCGTCCGTCCGTCCGTCTGTTAAGAAGCATCTGTTTCATGAACTTGGCGGCTCAGACGAATATAGTCTTATCAGGAAATGGCGCCGTCTGTCAGTCGATGAACGACGGCGGCGGCGGCGGCCGGTGGTCAGATCTCGTCGCCCTTGTGTCAGTTACTGGATGTGGCATTTGATGAGACAAACTGTTGCCATGGCATCTTGACGTGGTGGCCATCGTCACCCGCTGGCGGACGGGCGGGCGACCGACGGATGGACGGCCCGACGCCAGGCCTCGCTTCCGAGCAGCGACCATAGGGCGGCCAAATAACGGGCATCGCTTGTGGTGGACCAGCGCCGCTGCCGGGCCTTACGGCGGGCCGGCAGCAACTGGCGACAAGCCTGTTGCATGACCCTGTGTCGACGCCGTGCCATCGTT
Organism: Bimastos eiseni; assembly: GCA_959347315.1. Lineage (NCBI taxonomy): Eukaryota > Metazoa > Annelida > Clitellata > Crassiclitellata > Lumbricidae > Bimastos > Bimastos eiseni. The sequence continues at coordinate 13,389,530 of OY365817.1, read as the reverse complement.
GTCGTGGTCTTCTTCTTGCTCGCGGCCTTTGTTCCCGAACTTTATTTCGCATTATCGATCATCGCTCATCGCATCGGCGGCTGCCCATTGATTTTCATTAAACACCCGTATTTGTAATCGGGCGACCGGGGATTAGCCCGAAACTCATCAGATCTGATAATGAAAAACCCGGTCCGCCTTCAGTATGATGCGTAACTGTATGATGGATGAATAGATGAGTGGACGTAATGTATGGATCGAGCTGTCGGCCGCTTTGTTGACTGCTGTCGGACAGATCAAAACTTAATCGAAAAGATCCAATTGTGTTCAGAGAATGAAATGTATGTACGACGTGGATTTGTGCGGTTCAAGAATGATTTGTCTGTGATGAGGTATCCGTGTTATTTTGTCCATGAAATAAGGAATTCGTGTTGGAGCAACGTCCACTTGTTGCCTCTGCTTCTCTGGCGGTTTGTCGGTTGGCTTGAAGGCTGGCTTGTTGTATGGTTTGCAGTTCCAGTTGATTAGATTGGTTTGCTTGATTGATTGTCTGGGTTCAGTGGATGGTGCTTTTGGTTTTATGGTTGGTCATTTGGATTATTGGTTATTTTGGTGGTTTGGCTCATACTTTATAGAAAACTGAGATGTTTTCAGAATCTTTTGTTCAATTGTTGAACATCAGATGTTTGACAATGCATGCATTTGGTTGTTCCATTCACGGAGCTTCTTGATGTGTCCTGCTGTTGGTCATTGATCGAGTTTCTTGGGAATGTCATAGTATCCACTCCATCACTAACCATCTGTCCATAGCCCCTAAAGGCGTCGTCAGTCTTAGTATGATCTTACAGCAGTCCAGTCTGAAGCAAATCCCCTGAAGGCAAGATTCCTCCATCTGTTCGACCATCTCCGCCCATTGGCAGCCGATTAATGTTGGTTTTTGTTCATCTCGGTGGAAGTTCTGATCACTGCATCGTAGGAATTAATGATGCTTCTGTGAACTGATCTGCCTGTGAATGACCCTATACTGAATGTGGATGGACCAGAGTGGCTGTTGCGGCAAAGACATAGAGGCTGAATGGCAGTCTAGTCTTAGAAAATCTCGTATGTATGCGTGGTGGTGCCTTTGAAAGTGATATTCCATGCAGGGGTAATCGAAATTGCCAGCCAGTGTCACCCTAGAGAAGGGTTTCTTTGCACTAGCGATGTTTCCATAGTGGTTTTATTGCCAGTTTGGTTGAATTGGTTGCAAGTGCGCCATATGTGGTTTTGGACAGGGAAGCTATCCTTTCATCAGCTGCACTTTGATCTTTTGCTTCCATGTTGTTCATTGAGCTTAACAGCTAATTTCACAGTGACTGTTTGGACCCTTTCAGAATTTATAAACGTTTGCCACATGGCTGGCGGACTGCCTCTGTAGTCCCTGATGATGGCTACTTGAATCTGGCTACTGTTATTAACATAAGGTCATCTGCACAAGAGTCAGAAAGTATTGATGTTTATTTATTGCTGTTTTACACCTGTCATTTGTACTCTGTTGCAGTTTGCACTCTGGATGCAATTGTCGTATTAGAGTGGCACAGAAGAGTGTAGCAGATGTGATTAACATCTAGAATGGAGCAGACACCGCAGGGTTCTCAGTAATTTTAACTACCGGTATTTAAAGATGTAACACAATATTTTACTATGTCGTTTCATGATTATCTGCTGCATTTTAATCTTCAGTTGTTGTTATCTCGATTAAAATAAACATCACTTGAATATTTAAAAAATTTCATGTTTTTTTTATAATCTATGTGCCAAAAAATAGGGGCACCTACCTCTGCTGGTAGTCCCAAAACTATGAGGCTATTTCAACAGCACTTTTCTATCCCACAAAATACTGCTGCTACCAATGAACTCTTAAGATTGTAAATGAGACTTGGTTCGATGATGGTAGGAGTATTTGGGATCTGTCTCTGGCCAAATGAGCCACGCTGTGCTGCAATTAGGGCATAGCCAAGAAAACATTTTCTACCGAGCACCGAATCAGGTTATAAATGCTGTTGCTGCAATGTGTCCCGAGTTGAGTTTCAGCCGTCTTAAATTTACGATCCTCCCATAGTTCGACTCAGCCTATCATTCGCTAGGTGGCTTTGGTGAAACAAGCAGGACAGACGGTACCTTGCATGGCTACCTTACAGTTTCAATGTCGACGCCTGAAATGACTTGCAAGATCTGTTCATGCTATGACCTGTAATCTATCAGTTGTCAGTTGGATTATTAATAATAATCATGATTATATGTTATAAATTATGTTCAAAAGAAATATGAGATTTCTATTAACATTTCTTCAAGTGATTTTTACCGGTGACATAGATTAATGAAGCTGTTCAGTGTAAGTTTGATTTGTCTTGCAGTTACTTGACTATGAAATTGTCTTTTTAGCTGTTAACATATAGGAAACTGTGGACCAATGATAAACCAGCTGCAGTGTTTGCACTTGGCAAATTGCAAACTGGTCTTTTCTGTATTGCTATGGCCCGGTGGCAAATATTGATTGGCTTTCTTATAGGAATTGTCTGCAGAAAGCCGTATCATGACATGTATAGGTGTTCAGCGCATCAGTTTCGGATTATATACACTCGAGTATATCAACTTTCTGCCAGTCTATCACGTCCAGATGCAATCAGCTTGCCTATTGCTTTACAATCACTCTACCGCACTGGCATTTGCCTCATACAATTGTACATGTTCTAGCTCTCCGTTCTTCCAACCTTTTTTTGATGGCTGGCCAGTGGCAATATTTTCCAACGAGGGGCGGGCCAGGGTGCGGAAGGCACCTTAGCAAAGTGAGGTAGAAATCTGGTAGGAGGCTATGCGCCCAACCCAAAAAATGTTTGCAAGAATATATCTTAAATTGTACATTTTAAGGCACGCATATAAACCAGCGGTTCTCAACCTGTGGGTTGCGACCACCATGGGGTTGCCTTACGATTTGCCAGAGGCCGACTGGAATCTTCAGGAATTTACTTTGTAAAAGTAATAGTTGTCAGCATAGTTTCTCATTTTTAATATTAATGTGATCATGATTATTACACTATAACTGCGGCACCATAGCGACTTAAATTAATCTTAATTAATTTCTTGTCTTAATTCATTTCTTGTACTAAAATTCATTTTATAAAATTATTACCAACATAAATTATTATACATTTTTATATGTAAATTAGTGATTCATCATGTTGTTATGCATGAGGTATTTCGATTTTCAATTGGCAGGAAGTTAAAAATTCGGTGAAGGCAGCAACCCAATATCTTTTATAGTTGGGGGCCGCCGTAACGTTTGAAAAATATTTAGGGTGTTGCAGGACTAAAAAGGTTGAGGACCGCTGATATAAACAATCATATCTGTCTTAAAAGAATCATACTTCTAATATTCACTAGTTATCAGTCACTTACATCACATAAAACTATTTAAGCTTTACACATGACAAATTTGAACTGTAATTCTCAAATTGTGTAATCTTTATGCAGTGTTAGGGTATGACCTATCACCTGAAAGCGTATATATGAGTGTTTTGACCACACTAATATCTGGAGTTTCCACATATTACTTTTAAGACTCATATCACACAGTTTCCTTTAGGAACAAGCAATAATTATTAAATTGATTCATGGCAGACATTACGGGTTGACAGTACAAGAAATCTGTATAGACATTTGATTTGTGGCAGATTTTTCATCTTAAGAGTTCTTGGGTGGCTGCTAGCACTATGGATGGGTTTCTGATTCTCTTTGTGAATATTATGTAAAACAATATGTGTGACAATTTATGTGTGACGGTGTTCTATAGATGATTGTAGGAGGATCAATGGTATGATCTATCAGACTTTGTTCAGGCAGTTGGAATTCATATCTTACCGTAAGGCTCTCCATTACGCGGATAGGGGGGAGCTACTGGTCCAAGAAGCTCAATCCTCCATTGAGCAGCACCGAGCCTTCTCGGTTGCGGACGCCTCCATTTGGAATGGACTTCCGCTAGCACTGCGCATGCTCCCTTGGAACAATCTGCCAGCCTTCTATCGTATCCTCAAGTCATATTTGTTTGGATGCAGCCTGGCTGAGAGCGCCTCTATGAGTAGGTTTCTTGAAGGGGCGCTATATAAATTTTCGAAATGAATGAATGAATATCTTGCCAGATGAGTCAGCTTACTCTGCAATCTGTTCTGAGTTTCTGTCATCTCCAAAAGAAATGATGCTAGCTTGCTGTTAGCATGCTTATAACCTCATCTCCTCTCATGGTTTTATCTGAGGACTGTTTTTGTCTTCTCTTTCGCTTAAATGTTATCGTGGCGTGGTCAGCTCGTTTGACCATGCACTGATATATTAATTCCATTTCACTGTGATCTATCTTTAAGTCTTTATGTCTCTGATATCTAATCAGTGTTATGTACTTCCAATTTTTTTTATATCTTGTGTTAAGGGCCCATCCATATATTGCGTATGCAAAAAAACGGATTTTCGGACCCCTCGCCTCTGTTGCACTGCGTACATTTCATGGACCCCCTCCCAACATGCGTACGTACATTTGAGCTCTACCTCCACCCCTATTGCAAAGGTTAAATAGCTGAAGACATCTATTAGACATTGATTTTACCACAGACTATTTATTTTGGTGAGCATCATATTTAACAGCTTAGATTTGTTAACTGTTATGAAGAAATAAAACACTAACAATATTTGCATTTTAAAGTTTTAATGCTACATAAAATTGATTAAGCAGGAATATAGTCTGTGATTGGGTTTACAGTTCTGATTTTAATATTCCGTATTGTGTACGTCATAATCAGAAAATTATATTTGCATACGTACATATTTTCTGGACACCTCCACCGTTCGCACCCGTATGCAAAATGGCCGAAATTCGAAGCCCCCCTCGCTGCGTACGTAATATGTGGATGCCCCCTAAGCTCTGCTTGTTATTGCAACGGATCAAGGCTGTTGTCGTTTAGACTTTTCTGATTTCCTCTCGTTGTAAAGCTTTATCTTTAATTCACAACTTGTAAAATATCGTTCAAGTTTATGAATATGCCTTGCTTAGTCAGAGTAGGTGACGATTTGGTGTTTTCTTTGATAACCAGTGTAGACTTGTATGTTTATTGAATGTCACAGTTTAACATTGTGACACAGTACAACTGTTTTGATGCTTCACACCGTCAATTGCTGAGCAGTGCACGCACAACAATAGGACTGATCATTGATTGTGCAGAGCAGTTATGCTTGAAGGACTTGTGTTGATAAAGCCCCTATACTGTAACCATGTGCGGTAAGCTGATAGGTGTACTCTCAGCATTACACACCCAGCATTTCAACAGGTTTAGATTTTGTTACACTGTATTGATGGAGACAGGAATATTGATGGGATTGTGTCATCATTATTCCTGGGGACTTGCTTTAGACCAGCGTTTCCCAAACTGTGTTCTGCAGAACCCTAGGGTTTCGTGAGGTGAAGACAAGAGTTCCGCGGCAAAACTGTCTGTGTCAACAAATGGAGGCCTTTTGCTTGACATCTAGCTGTGTATGCACGTATTACTTTACATGCAAGAGAATTTATATGTAATTTTCATCGATATTTGTGTTATTTCTCTATTAATGTAATCTAGACCTAAACCTATGATTGGCTGCATTCTCAAGCGTTTCTACATACAACAGAATATGTTTAGTTTTGGACAGAGTTTCTGGCAATAAATTAAAGATCAAAAGGGTTCCACGACCAAAAAGATTGTGAAACGCTGCTTTAGACATCGCTTGAGATGCTCTTTAGAAATGCTGTTTCAACTTTGTCTTCTTTACATTTCGTTGTATATCTTTTGCGCATACCGTCGTTGTTGCGTCTGTCATCGTTTTCATGTCTTTCTTTAGTGCTCGTTGACACAGCGCTAATGGCGCTCTAATATTTCTTTGGGGATGCTATTATTAGCTGCTTTGTGCTCAATGTTCCAATGGGGAAAATAATTCGATATATAAGTAAGATCAATGGCATGCATTCTTCATGGCTACATCACCCTCAATTACGACGCGGGCACGAAACTCCCAACGACAGACCTGACCGACGCTATCGCATCTCGGATGGAATTTGGCCATATATTCGAACCCTTGGGGCCCTGCGTATGGCTGTTTACTAATATAATGCTTCACCTTAAAACCTCGGCGGCTGTGGCGTATTGATCGACGGGTCCTAAGATATTGGCCTTTGAAGCGTACATGTTTCCTCCGAAGAACTGCGAGTGATGGGGTGAGCGCTGCTCAAGAGGCAGCGGAGGCGTCGACGGCTGCAGCAGCAACAGCGGCAACGGGCAGCGTCAGCAACAGATTGATAGCATCTTAACCACCTGATCAAAACGGACTATTGAACCTACTGGTAGTAATGCCATACGACCTAACTCTAACGTCTCCCTGTGTCTTTCTGCATGCCTGTAAATCACAGTTATCCTCTCGGATGATTGCCGAGGGGTCTCGAGTCTAATCAAAAAGGCATTACCTCGCGATAGATACGGAATTGTTCTATAAATTCTGAGCCGTCTTGTGCACATATACTTATAAATGGGGCCCATATATTAGGTCCCGATGAATTCATATCTGGTGCCTCGATTGATATGCACTGGCAAGGCCGGACTGGACCGTTCTCGTGGCTCTTGTCATCCTTCAGCAGATAGCAAGATATATTATAATAATATCTGGAATTATGAACCGAGAAAGTGTGGAGAACTCTGTGTTAAGTTGATTTGGATCTGCTGCAGAAGAGACGTCAGGTCATTGCCATATAGGTTGTCAATAACTGTTGCAGAATAAAGACCCTGGACAAACAAATATAAAATGTTATCTCGTCGATGAAGTTAAGGCTCGCGAGCACACATCCAGAACATTATTTATAAGCTAAAACAGGCTTTCCCTTCTACAAGTCTGTCAGTGTTCTGATTGCTTAGGACGTTAGAGCAGAAGTCGTAACTTCTCCTAGTTTATTCTCTGTTGAAATGCGCTGGCTTCAACCAGGTGCACGATCGTAAGGTGTGGCTTCTTGATGTTTTTCTATGTGTTTGGCGAAATCAGGCATACGTCGAACATCTGTGTCATGTCAGATCACCTCTCCCAGCTTTCAGGTAAATTGTGAGTCGGGGTGTTATCTTGATTTTCATAGGCAGGAAGATGGCTGTTGGTCTGTCTATCTTGCTGATGGAGAGAGATCGTTGCCCTGGATTCTTTGCTTTAGGGCTCTCACTCTCTCTAGTGTGAAACAGCGTTATGACTAATCTCATATAGTCAGAGAGAGAGAGAGAAAGAGAGAGAGGCAGAGAGAGAGTCTTATCCAGCCAGTTGGTTCAGCAAAACATAGCTGGTTGTCTTGCCTTGTGAATTTCCTGCTAGAGCTAAAGACTCACCTGTTGCGCATATCTTAAGTACATGCTGCACACGAATCAGCTTTGGAAAAATGGCATTTGAAATCAGCTTTTTTTATTTTCAAATGGACATGCTTAAAACTTTGGAAAAATCTAAAAATTTACTATCTAATATACAGCTACTTGGTTATATTTCCTGGATATATCTCTTAGGGATGAACCAAAATTCGGCTCAGAAACTCAGCTCGGCCCAGTTTTGTAGTACTCAGCAATACTCGGACTCTGGATCAATGGATCCTAGTTTTAAATAAAAATCGGCTTTCCGATTTTCTGCTTTGAAACGAAAATCAGATTTTTTATTTATACTAGTTGGTATACTTCCTTGTGTAAATTGAGCAAACCAAAATTAAAAAAAATTGTGCTTACTACGAAACTAAAAAGCAAGAGAATGAGATTTTTGAAATATTCAAGACTCAGATTCATACAAATTCAGTACTTGGAATCAGCAAGAAATTGACACTCGTTTTATCCCTGATATTCCTGAAATCACATCCCAATGCTTCAGTTATTTTGTCTTCACTGTTTTTGAAACTGATGGACGAAATTTGTCGGATGCAGGTGCCACTGCACATCTGATGAGTTTCTGACCCAATTATTGTATACCTGCTGTTTAAAAATACTTTTAGCCTTCAGCAACAATTGGGTTAAGTAAGTTGAAAATGAAGCTGTGTCTGGCACGATGCCCATTGTTGCCATATAGATTGTGTCAAAGAGCTGACAGTGATGATTGTAATGATGATGTATTTAATTTGTAATCAATGATTTCAGAGATAGCAAAGTTGGAGAATAGTGAGCAGTGGGCACAAGGAAGTGGATGGTACAGACTTCCACAGTGACCCCTTGGTATTTTTAATTCTGATGCCTGTGTAGTCTTCATCTCTACCCTGTTTCTCTTATCATTTCCTTATGTGTTGTCGTTGGGCCAATGTAGAGAGTATGTGTAACCATCGCAGTCCACTGATTCCTACAACTAACATTTGCCAAGCTTGCCATCTTAGGTTGATTTTCTGGTGCCTATTGGTTGCTCCATTCATCAATTCAATCCTTGACATCTTGTAGATCGTCGTCGTCTAGGGTAGAGGCGGTTGTACTCGTAGTAGCTGTGTCGCCGTCGTCGTCGGCTTCACCTTCTGTGATTACTGCTGCGCTCTGGTGTGTAGCTCAATTCCAGTCGTCTCATTCCACATTAACATATTTCCACCGTCTCGTCATTTTCTTCTCCGTCTGTCAGTACGGCCACTCAAGACGTGTGGAATGGCGTCTTGGCTCCAATAAGATGCCATGGGCTGCTGCTGCCGTCGCTGCTACCAGTATGGCTGCTGCAGCTGGTCGTGCTATTGTGAGCCGATTGTTACAGTGACAAGCCATCACGGGCACCGGCTTCATCTATTATTGATGAGGCTGCAATCAGCAGACTATATGATGCTGCCCATTCGCTCCTGACTGACTGTTGTCGATTGCTCTGTGATGCTTACAGCACTTGCTCTCACCATGGCAACCGGCGTGAAGCCGACTTTGCATTTCTGGTCAGTTGGTGAGATAATGTAGGATGGGTAGACTAAGGTATTCGTGCTGCCATCATCATGTGTGCCTCCTGTGCAGACTCCTACAAGTCTAATGCTCTATTTACTGTTGAAACTGTCAACTACATGAGGTGCTGTGGCAACTGTTGGGGCAGCAGTGTTCAAACTTTATTTTATTGTATCACATGGTAAAAAATCAAATGTTGGCATGCCACAAGCCAGGGGCGTCTATTTCCCAAATTCATTGGCGCAACTTTCCCTCCCCCATCTCAACTTATCCTCCCTGTTTTAAAATTTGCATTGTTTCTCGATGAAATATTATCTTGCCCCTCTTTCCTGAATGGACCATTTGAAAGACAGGTACAAACTTGTAGAAAATGTAAATTTCCTTTAATTTTTTACCTGCCACTTATCGACACCTGGCATACCACTTACCGATACCTGTCATACCACTTACCGATACCTGGCATACCACTTACCAACACCTGGCATACCACGTACCGACACCTGGCATACAACTACTGGTACATGTACAACCATTTGAAAGCCACTGTGTTAGAGGACTCAAAATGTCACTGTGCTTGAGCATAAAATTTGTTTGTTTTTTAAAAGTTATTGGGGAAAAACAAATCTCAGTTTCTGTCATTGTTTAAATTGCCACGTCTGTGCTTTAACCAAAGCCGTTTTTAATCAAAGACGATCTCAGATGACGAGATCTGCATTAGCATATGACCAGTGCACCATAGATGACTCGAAGGCATTGTTGTTGCGTGTATTACTCTTGATGACATACATCACTGTGGAGAAAGAGGCTTTCTCTACAGGAGGCATGACACAAATCACGCTAATTGATAACCTTTTCGTGTGAGTCGTTTCGCTTTTGTTAGAAAAGATCATTTTGACCAGTTGATAGTTTAAATGCAGTAGATGATCTAGTTGTCTCTTGAAATTTTATGAAGAAAAATTGTGAAGTTATTTGCACATTTACTAGGTAGCATAAATCGCAAAACGGATTTCTGCTTTGGCTGGTATTTGATCCACAATCATGCAATTAACTGTTGATTGTGTAACTAAAATGCTATCAGGCACTTGCATAAATTTACCATTTTTAGGAAGAATAAGAAATGGAGTCCTTTCGGTTTGTCTTGGAGGCGTTGATAAATGTGAAATGTTAGCGACATCGTTTTCTTAGATTAGGACGGCGTGTGACCAGTTCTGTCCTTCACTGTGCCTGTTGAGCAGTTCTTTTAAATTTAGGAGTAAAGTAAGTCAGATGTGTAAATACATTGTAAAAAGATTAGTTGCACTTTAAAATGAGGGTGTTAATATATTAATTACCATCTGGGACTGTGTAAATGCATGCTAAAACGGTTTGAAATATTTAAGTAGAGAATATTAATGTAAATTGATGATGATACTTCCTGCAAGATGATTTATTTAGCGAATTGGAAATTATGAATGATCATGAAGCTGCGTTGACATAGTGAACACGTTTGTAAAGGTCATGTAAGCTATGGATTTCTAGTCGCCTGCAATTTTGTCGATTTCTCAACGGCTTGAAATTACTGATTGATTTTTGGCACGCACTGCAAGTTCACCTCTGATGAATATTCAATTCAAACTGTAATTGGAATTGATCGGTCGTTCATCAGCTGTATGCATTTCGACAAGTTCTTGTGTGGGAATGATCAATACACAATCTAGTTTTGCTATTACAAAGTTTGGGTCACTGGGTTCGGCAAATGAAAGTCATACAGGGGTTTGCAAGTTTTTTAGATAATTCGTGTGCTGTAATAGCAATCCTGAAGTTAATGATGGATTTTATAATGATGGATTTTATAATGATGGATTTTATAATGATGGATAATCATGATAGTGGCAATATTGATGCTGTTGACGATGATGACCATAATGACAGTGATAATGATGAATATAAATCATCTTAACCTTTGTCAATGGCATTACCTGTTTTCGCCTGTCGATGTTTATAAGTAATGACAGCTAAGAGATTTAGTTGTAGAGTTTGTTCACTCTTAGGCAAGGGGAATTCAAGAATATGAGTACCACTAGGATAAACTCAAAGTTGTACAAATATATTTAATGTGCTCGTATTTTCAGGAGGAACTTGACAGGGCAGCTTCTGTGCTTGCCGTTCAGTGTGCAGAAACCGATGTCTCGAGGCAGCTTCTCCTTCAGAAAAGTCGCGAATTCAAGAGGAACTGTTCAGAGGTAGATTTTAAATACAGTCGTTTCATTAATTTTATTCCGTGTTACAAGACCTAGCCCTAATTTTTCTCAGGTGTTTTGATTCTTTGCTGAGATCTTGAACACTTTATCTTGGAAACTTTATCTGGAGAAAGAATGTAGACCAAAATTGCTTAAATGAGATGACAATCATTGCAAAATAAATTTCTTGAAAGGTGTCCTGCAGTTCTAATTCTTGATGACATCACATTATTTTAATTGGGACTAATATTTACCAAGAATTCTTCAACAATATAACTATGGTGGTCAACCAAAATTCTTAAAGAAAAGGAAGTGCATGTCAAGGGATTGCAATGTTTATCAAATATTTCCAAGTAAAAGAACTGCAATGTTAACCAAAGTTACATACGTAAAAGGAGAAATGTTTTCTTGTCACAGGGTCATGTTCTCACTGAGATTTTATTAACTTAAAATACCAATTTAGTTTTATCTAAGTTTTGACTAAAAAACTGTCACTTCATTTTCATTACACTGATTTGCTATGTATCTTTATTATACAACACTGCGATTTTTCTTTATCATACAACGCCAATGTCCAGCCAACTTTTTGGTGCCTTGAAAACTTTTCATTGCTGTATATTGTTGTAACATGCAGAATTTGCAGATCATTTATTGAAGTGGTGCTCTACAATTAAGCTTTTATTCTAACGAGATGCAAAATAGTCAAATAAAGGCAAGTACAACCTCTGTTAAATCAGTCTGTCTGAAGGGAGCAATTTTTAGCTGAGATCCGGCTGAAAATCTCGAGGATGTGTGTGGGGACTGACTGGAAATCGTCTCAGACATTCACCTCTGGCGAATATCCCCATTTTTGAAACTATTCGGAAGTATTTGCCTCGGCGAATAGTACGCATGCAAATAGATAGTTTACAAAAATTGAAACTATAATTATAAAATTTGTAATTGGATAAATAATTTAATTGATATTATTTAATACCTAATCGTATAGTTTCTAGATTTATGTATGCGGTATTAAAAGCTAATGTTTAAATTCTATTATTATTATTAATTTATTACAGGTGCAACGTTATTTAGTTAATTCTCATTATAAGAAAATCTTAATTTTAAGCTTTGCCATACATGACGACGATTGACAAGGTAAGGGTACTTGCCAGAGTGGCCGCTCTAGTAGTGACCCACTACTACTCGGTTTGCACCTGAATCCGGCGAATAGTACATTCAAATACTCGGATTCGATACCTGGTGAAAATTGTCTACCTGGCCGGTCCTTAGATGTGTGATGTCAAAATTCTGTGATGCAGTTTTGTTGAAATCCAGAAGATTAATCCTGTTGAAATCTTTAGATTGGGAACTGGCAGTAAGGGAAGTAGACAAATGACTGGAGATACTAGTAAAAAAAACTGGTGAAAGGGTCATTTTTCAGCATATCCAAGACAAACTAATATTACTGATAAGTCTGTCTTTCAGCTGGCTGACTTTGCAGGCAGAAATTCTTAATCATGGACTTTAGTTGGCCATTAAAAATGCACAGTTAACTTATGTTGAGTATATTTGGAATGAGCTGAATAGGCACTCGGTGGTGTGTTCTTCTTGAAATAGGAAGTACAGAAAGCCACAGCGCCACTGCTGAAATGCTTTCAAACAGAAATTGATGGACTGCTGAGACGGAGCAAACTGGCGGAATCGGCATTCCTTGCGGTCTACAAGAAGTTGATTCAGATGCCAGGTTGGTTACAGCTGCTGACTGCTTACACAACACCTGGATTGTCAGTGCTTTAGGCTCTAGTTCGCCTAGTGGGACCAGTTCTTTCAAAATCATTCATCCGTCACAACTTCGGCAATCTCAGGCCATATTTCTTATGTCATTTGAACCTCTCTTATCTCTAATGTCTATCTGTTGTTCTCTCCAGTGATAAATTCCAGATGTTGCCACGTTGTTCTGCCCTTTTTTACTTTGCATTTGCATTAGACCTAATTAACTTTCATGCCTTCAAGTTTTCTCCATATAGACTGATATTTAAATCAAGCTAATTGCCATGTCTTTTCGTTTGTAATTCGCTTCGCGTTCCAGTAACAATGTTGATTTCCCATTATCAAGTTATATTGATCAAACGTTGTTGAAATTGATTCTTTTGTATAAGAGGAAGATATTTTCTGCAGGTATTCAAATTGCAGCTGTTTTGCATAATTGGGTCGTTCGGAGTCAGTTGTTTATTGTTCTGCCTCGACAATCATTTGATCAGTTCATGCCGACATCCTAAAGCTCTCTTGCGATTGAATTGTCTCTCAGCATACCAGGAATTTCCAATGCATCCATTCCATTCCTCTTAGTTGATACAAATCTTTCGTTCAAGCTGTGGTCTCCATTACAGTTGATGTGATGAATGTATATTGGTTTGGATCTTTCAAGCCAGGTGATAGATGAGAGTATGAAGTCTTGGACTCGTAGAAGTGGATTGCTCTGTTTTACTAAGTAATGTAATCATAAAGTATTTCTGATGTGTTTTATGTAGTGTCTAACATGCTTATGTGAGCATTTGCATTCTCTCCGGCTAGTTTCAAGTCTATGATAGTTGACAATTTCAATTTTCTATAGTGCTGATGTATAATGTACTGGGCATCAACCAACGGCATACTAAATCAAGCAGCAGTCCCTTCAATATCAAGAATGCTCTGAATCTGATGATTAGGGTTTTAATATATTTTTAGTAAAATGCGATCTGTGTTCCCAAGCTGAACGGTACCTGACAGCCGTCAGTCCGTCCGTCCGTCAATATGACAGCCTCGTAATTTATTGATTCCCAAAGACTAGTTACATTTTATAATATATGTGGTACATTGATCGATAACTGACGCCTGCCGGCTGCAGGATAGATTGTATGGGGAAGAAATTTTCCTTTCTTCACGCCCATCTTGTTTTTATGCTGGCATCTTTCTCTCAGACCACGTTGAGAATTGTTCAAAATAATTTCTGCCGATGTCAACGGCCTTTCGTTGCTGTAAGATGTCGTTAAGCTCGGAATTCTCTACACGTGCTTTGTGAACTGCTACAACGTGATGCTCTTCCTGGAAATAATATTAACCCCTCAGAAGCAGTTTTGGATCTGCCACTGCTCGCACCACAAATGCCTTACTTGGCTTCACAGGAAGCGACAGCCCACTGCCCGCCAAGTCATTAGACAATTATTAAGCAATTGGCATCATGTTTTTAAGGTATTATGCCTCTTCTGCTGGATATCAAGTATTGATTTACCGGTCCAGGTGCAATGGTTTGAGCAGGTACCCGGGCCTCTGGATACACGCTGATGATAGACAGTTTTTGAATCTAATCCAGATTTAACTTCACCATAGGATCTAAGGAATTGGAGCAGAGTGTTTGTAGTACATATGGGCAGGTTCTTGATACTGTGTGACTTTTTCCACATGCTGTATCCTGATTTCTTGGTTTTGTGACGTATTGGATTTCAACAAAGCTTCTTCTTCAGTGGAATATGATTACGGACTCGTTTCACTTCAGGCAATCATCAGCTCGTGCCTTCTTTATTATGGTAACAGTGCATCCTATAGAAGTTTTTGGATTTGACGATGCATGTTGAGTTTAACCCTAGCATATCAGAGAAGATGTTAACTACTGTTTCTCTCTTCCATTACTATCTCTTAACCTGTTTGCTGTTACATGGAAGTGGCAAGCAGTTGATGTGTTGTTCATTACTATGGGTGCAATGGCCATATTTTAGTCTTCAGATTATACCTAAACAGCTGGTGTTATGTCAAATAATTAACCTACACTGTGTTGTCTGATCAAGTTTATTTGCAATTATAATTGCTGCAAGAGATCTTGTTTTAAGTGTTGCCCAGTTGATTTTGATTAATTTTTGGAGAGACAGTGTTAACTAAAAATTTAGTGTGATTGAGTTGGGATATACATAGGATTAATTGACTTCAGATAAGTGATTTGGAGAAGTTTCCCACAAGGCTCCTAAACTATAAATTGAGAGTTGCAAAAATTATCAGTTGCAGAAGTAGTGTGAGTGCAAACTAGTCTCAGCCAAATGTTTCAAAGAGACAGACAGACTATGTGTGTGAGAGAGAGACAAGCAGACAGACGGACAGACAGACAGAGAGAGACAGACAGAGATAGAGAGAGATATGTTTTGTTAACCACAGTAACCACAATATGGATTCAGTCAGCCCTGTCATATTGATTAGTAATTAGATTGAATAATAATTTGACTATTGATCCCTTCGTTTGCATTTGTAGATATGATGCCCGTGTTGGTTGCGGCAGAGCAGCTGCAATCGGAAGTAGAGAGGCTTCAAGGTCCCTTCACAGAGTCATCGCAGCAACAAACGAAAGAATCAACAAATCACAGAAACAGACGACGTAGACATAACGGTGGAAAGAACGACAACAAAGATCGTGACGATTTTACCCGTGGATCGATCGGAACTGATCACTTAGATTCGAGTGTCCATTCTCATTTGCCTACCCATCGACTAAACCAGCTGGCTATGGAGGCACAAGTAGGTGCTGAACTGAATGCATCGGAGGACAGACGAAACGGAGATGACCTGGTGACGGCCTCCAGGAATTTGCACCAGATTTCAGTGGATATTGATCATGATGTGGAGTCAGTTAGAAATTCAACAGATGTTGATCGAAACTCCGATGCAGGTGATGGCAGAATTGATGATCGTGCTATGTTGTTACCCAGCGTTGACGTTCATTCTGAGGATGGTCAACAAGGCAATGAGATTCAAACACATCAAGAAAGTGCCATGGTTTCGAGACATGAAGACGATTTGAGTCAGAATGACAGTGTCACTATGCGCAGGTGTGATGTATTGTCCACAAAACATGAGGATGAATCAAGTCCAAGCAGAGAGGTTGCTGATTCCAATTCTACTGTAGATGCTGGAGGCATTGATGTTGAAAAGAAATGCTTAATTTCGGCTGCTTGTGCAGCACAGATTGATAATGAAGATAGGGAACTAAATCCAAATGTCACATTAGATGTAGGAGAAAACAGATGTACTTTGCCAGATGACTACAGATGGCAAAAAGACAGCCAACCGGACGATGGTATAATGCTAAGCGATCATATGATGATACGTGATTCAACCTCACAGAATTTCATTACATTACAGAATGATAAAGTTCCTAAGAGTCCATTGACAGATAGTAATGTACTAAATGATCCAGTATCGGTTGATGGTACAGTACTAGACTGTGCTGAACCAGTTTGTGGGAGGAGTATTCACGCTGACTCACATGCGGAGGTCTTACAAGTTGAAGATAATACCCATCGAGAACATTCAGGTTGTAAGTTGGGTGACGATGGCGGTTCCCAATGGCAGGAGGGCACCCGACCTGAACACAAGATGGACTTTCACGAGAAATGGCAGGACCCAGCCAGACCGTCCGATAAAGAAATGGGTAAAGAGTTTAATATGTCCATTCGTACTATGTTGAAGTTGTGTTACGTAGTTCAAGTTACATTGTATTTACAGTTTGTTTAAATCACTAATGACAGATTTATATTAGGCATAATTGTAGCAGCAATTGCCTAATATTGCATCCCCATTGATTTTTGCCATTACCCCAGTATGTTATTGCCTTGTCTATATTGCTACTGTCTTTATGATTTGGTGCCACACTACTCATCATTAATCCGACTTTGGGTGGGCAATGTTGCCCTCTGCATTGCATATTTAAGGTTTGAACACTGATCTACATACTTGTTTGCAGATACAAAATCGCCTGTGTAATTCTTATATACATCCACATGTGATTAAGGTTGAAATACACCATGGCTGATCGGTTAGAGCGGTCGGCCCGTAACACTCAGTGTGCGCTGAGTGAGCAGGTTAGACCCTTGTCCGAGCCGTCAGTCACTGTGTAGGGACCGAGAGCAAGTCCTTCGCGCACAATTGCTCTGCAGTACAACCGCAATTGCGTCGTTGAGGCGTGCGCACTTCTGAGCAGAAGATGTTGGAAATAGGCGATATCAAATTTAAAAAAAAAATAATAATAACTAAATTATTGTCCTTTCTAAAGATTTGCAAAAACTTGTTTTATGCCTTACTTTAAATTATTGACAGTGTCATTTTACTCTAGTATTATTAATAATCCCAGCCAAATTTCTCAAAGATACTAAGTACAGGAAGGTGCTTTTGTGACACTTTAGTTTAAATATGTATGTTTGTAGAGTTGAGCTCAAATAACTGTACAATGGGTTGATGGGTTATTTTCATTGTACTCAAGTGTCTCATTAATAATTTAATAATAATAATTATTCATCAACTAAGTACTCATTGGAGTAAACTGTATCAACTGTATGCCACCAGTATCAACTGAACATGGCTACCTGAGTATGGTGGTGACTGGTTCCAGCTGGTTTGAAGTGGCGAATTCACCGTAGCTGCAGATGTTGCTAAATGTTATTGTGTCCCAACCTATATTTGCTAGTGTAGACGAGGTAAAGGAAGTCATTGCATGCCCTACAACTTCCATAGGCCTAGTCAAGAACTGGTGAGTCTTTGGCGACTCCATCCCAAACACAGCTGAGGTATGGGCTTAGGCAACAACAACTACATTCTGGTATATCCCAGTTGACTCATTGTATCAGGTACTGGATTTATGACGCAGGGGCATTCCTTCAGACAGGGGCGAAGCCTCAGTGGCGGCTCTGGACTTTTCCAGCCGGGTGCCACAAATGGGTTTGGGAAACTGATAGCGGGATCTGTTGGATGCTTGGTTTCGTTAAAACACAGACTTAATTGGTGGGGCAGTGTCTCCTCGTGGCCCTTCTCTAGAGCCACCACTGCCTGGCCTCTGAATGCCACAGCCGATTGATCAGCTGTATTTAACAGAGATTGCATTAGCTTTTAAATACTCATCCCAATCTTTATGTTTTTATTTCATTACCTATGTATTTGCATAAACTGGTATAAAATATTTGTTTGCATTACCTTCTAAGCAGTTTTTTCAGGTGCATTAGGGATTATGTGTATGTTGACAATTTCAGTTTGTTTTATTGTTCTCCTGCAGTTATCTCATGGTTGGGATGTTTTTGTCTTCTTGTGCAGACTTGTCGTTGAACAACCTTTCAAAGATGGAGGACCTGGCATCTCAGATTGGTCATGAGATTGTGACATCCTTTCACAACAGCAGCAGCAGCAGCAGCCAGTTCCCTCAGCCGCGTCTGTGGCACCCAGACGGAACGGTCACAAAGTCGGATGGCTGTTCTTTTGTGCCACCGGCTGCCCACCTCCACAGCCACGCACCCTTGTACCCTACGGACCTTTCTGCATGCCACATTGACTTTGCACCAGAGGGTATGAAGGTCGAAGGCGGTGATGAAGCAGGAACAGCACCACTAGACACGCTTGAGGTGGCACGTAATGTTCGTGAGATCCTGAGCTTCCACAATCTGGGCCAGCGGCTTTTTGCTCGCTATGTGCTGGGGCTGTCGCAGGGGACCGTAAGCGAACTGCTGTCGAAGCCAAAGCACTGGGAGAAATTGACCGAGAAAGGCCGAGAATCATATCGCAAGATGCATCAGTGGGCCAGCAGTGAACGAAACATCCAGACGCTTAAGTCTCTTAGTTCACCTAAGTGTAAGAATCAAAGCTTTGTGATTGTTTTGTTTTTGTGTCCTACTGCAGTTCAACCATCTTAAGATTTTGCGGCCAACGATCTATTGAGGCAATTCCTAATACAATACAACTGTTATTTGATATCGCCCTTCTTACAGTTTAGTTCAGAAGTGCACACATGCCTCAACGGCGCAGCTGCAGTTGTACTGCTGAACAATTGTTTGCAAAGGACTTGCTCAAGGTCCCTACACAGTGACACCTTGGACGAGGGTCAAACTCGCTCGCTCGGCGCACACTGAGTGTTACAAGCCGACCGCTCTAACCAATCAACCACAATGTTGTTAATGATTCGAGGATATGTTCAATGCTGCATTGGTTACTAAAGCGAAATGCATTCAATCATAACCATAACCAAGATTTTTTATTGAGAACTGAAAAATGGAAAGTAAAAGTTTAAAAAGTACTAGGGGATTTAAAAAGTACTAGGGATTGGCAGACAGCAATAAGGAAGAACCCTAAACGGACCGAGGTCCAGCTAGCAGGGGCACCCTTACTTTCAGGTTAAATTGTTAGAGGATGGCGATTATTTGATGCATTATATAGAAAGAGTATGCAGTGCTTAACTAGTTACCTACGATCAACAAGGACAAGTGAACAGAAAGACAGGTTAGGTTGAGTTTAGAAACAAGTATTCGAGAAGATTGTGTTTGAATGTGTTGATTTGAGTTAAAGTACGTACGTCATGTGGAAAATGGTTCCAGGCTGTTGTCCCACTACACCTGATTAAAAATTTGCGCGTGTTTGTGCGTGAATAAATGGGTCTATAGTTATTGATGTTGCATAGGTTATTCGGGTTAGTTGATTGGACAGGCATGAAGTAGTTCACATAGGCCGCATGTAATTGGTTGTTTAAAAATTTATATGTAAGCTCAGTAGTTTGCATTACAGTTATTTGATTATTTGTTTCCATATATAAATTTTTGTCAAATGCTTATTTAGAAATTACATGCACATTGACTTAGAAGTAATGATGAATATTCATGATTCAGTAGTACAACATGAATGATGAGTGTTAATGAGGTATAAATATTACCGTTTGTTGTATGATTGTGTACCTATTTTTAACATTGGATGGATTTAAAGTTGAGAACGGTGTGCCTGATTCCATTTAGGTAACGTCTCATCTTCGTCATCATCATCGGCGTCGGGCGGTCGAGTGGATCCAGTGGCTGAGGAACGTATCGCACAGATATTGTCCGAGGCACAGGCGGCTATGCAGCTGAAGCAGGAAACCCCAACAGAACAGGTAAACAGCACTGACCATCAATGTTTCCATCAGGCGGCAAGTGATACAAATCACAGATACACCTGCGGTAATTGGCAGTAGCACTGCAATGCAAGTAGACAAACAGATGGTTTACAGGTAGTATTTTCAATCCAGAATCATATTTGTCAGGTGCTTAAAGGCTTTATTCTAAAAATGTTATATGTGACAACCTATGTGCATCTAAAGTGTGGTTAGCAGTTGATTTTTCTATTAAGGATGTACTTTCTTACTGTGAATGTATTCATGTACATACTGCATGTAAAGGTTATGGCATCACTAGCCAATAGGGCATAACCGAGTAGACAATTTCCACTGAGTACCGAATCCGAGTATTTGGATGCACTATTTGCCGGATCCGGGTATGAACCGAATAGTGACGGCAAATCTGGCCAACGGCAGCGAGTACCATCCATGGCCAAAGCGTAGTTAGCCTGCCACGTGCACAGCTACAAAGAACTATCTATAGTCAATGCTGAGTCTATAGCAATATCCTTCATATAGTGTATCGTCATACTCTAGGCTATAGCAATATATTTATTATTTAATAACTTCATTTGTGAAAAAAGGCTAAAACCTTGTTATAAAATTTGAATATGAAGTTATCTTTACGCTCTAACTCTAATGTTTACCGGAAAGCGGGGTAGCCAATTCAAGCGAGAAAATTACTGATTTGGTTGCTACCTGGGGAATGCAACCAAAAGAAATTAAAATATGTAAATTAATATAATTATTTTAAAGAAAATTCAATGGAATATTAAGTTCTTGTTTAATTAATCAATGACTTATAAGTAAGTCCTAAATTTATTTGATGAAAAAATATTATTTCATCAAAAAAGTTATTTTGTCAAAAAAGTTATTTTTAGCTATTTGTGGGTGTAACATTTGCCAAGGCGAATACTTCCGAATATTCCAGTATTCGGCCGAGGCGAATGTCCGAGGCGATTTCCGGTTATGCCCTACTAGCCAAGTACATGAAACAGGCGCAAAGGTAATAACACCGGTTAAAGTGATATCAAGACAATACTGCCACTGTATAATGCAATACAACTGTAATTTGATAAAGCCCTTCTTACAATTAGTTCAGAATGCTAATGCCTCGACGGCACAACTGCAGTTGTAATGCAGAGCAACTGTGTACAAAGGACTTACTCAGGGTCCCTACACAGTAACTCCTCGGACGAAGATTGAACCCGCACTCATTGCGTTACGAGTCGACCGCTCTAACTAATCAGCCACCGCGTCGCACAGGTTAATTGCAGGTGTGCTATGGAATGAGTAAACAGATAAGGTTGTTCGTAAGTTCTCTTCCATTATCTTTTCTTTTGATCTTGCTTGTTGGTTCTATCGTATCAGAGGCTGATTAATTTAATGAGTAATAATTCTTATAATAATAATAATAAGTTGCTCTCTTATCTAAATATAGCTCAGCTGGCCATCATTATGCTGATGATATACAGGCCTTATTCATAGCCCTCCCTCTGCCCAGTTCGCTCTCAGTAGCCACATTGATGATTTTCCCACGACCTACAGGTGCTACACTACTGGATGTCTTCCAATGACCTTGTGCTAAATTCTTGTAGGATCCAACTCATTTGGCTTAGTAGCCTACTCACCAACAACTTCTTTCACTTTCTCGTGTGGTGTTCTTAACATGGCAGGCGTTGTTCTGGACGTCACTCTTACCTTTTCTGCTCGCGTCTTAATGATGTTTTTAATTGCGATTGCCAGTCTTAATCTGATCCTGATACTTCCAACTGAGATGGCTCATGTTAGTTTGACTCTTATTGATGACATGTTTTCAAACCACCTCGGCCAGAATGTATTGGTAGTTTGGAAAATAGTTACATATGAGCAATTCTTTAGCCTCAATAAGTTGGCTCTGACTTTATGGGGTAGCGGGAATCAATCGTGCTTACTACTGCTCTAAAAGAACGCTTGGAATATAGCATATGTATTGCCTTTCATGGCTTATAAATGTATTACAGTACCCTATGATGCATTATACATTGAAAGTTTAAGGTTAAAATGTTACTGAATGTTCTGATACAATTTATGGTGTGTATTACAGTTGCATCAGAATGGGCTTTTGGCATCTAGAATGTCTGAGACATACTCACAACCAACTGTAAATCAAGTTGAGCCGGATCGGGCGCCTTCCAGAAAGTCGAAAGCAAACCGCAAGACAAGCAGTGCCACCTTCAGCTCCCGCAACGAAGCGATGAAGAATCGTAAAGTAGAAAGCGAACACCTGACACGAGAGATCGTTGCGCGCATCTATCAGGAGCAGCTGGAGAAGCTGGCACAGGTGGCCGAGGCAAGCGGAAACGTCGTAGAACTCCTCACCTATCGACAGGAGCTGGCGCGGCTGAGCCAAGGCTGGGCACGGCGGCCTGTGAAGCCGGACGGTCTCAAAGAGGACAAGGAGAACCGAGACGAGGCCATCGAGAGACCCAAGAAATTCGGGAATGACGGGGGTATGGAACGACTGCCAGAAATCAAGATGGATGTCGACCAGCCTCAGGACCTCAGTGTGAACGCTTCAAGCGAGGCGCTTTATCCAACCCAGGAGGCCAGTGCCTTCCCTTCCGTAAAGGTCGGGTTCCCTTCGACCCCGGCGGTCGGCCTGGGCAGCGGTCTCTTGTCCCCTCTCCAGCGCATGCAGTCGATAGCCAACTCGCTGATGCTGCAGAGTCCGTCGTCGTCGTCCCAGACTCCGCAGCCGACCCGCGCCGTCCTGCCTCCCATCAGCCAAGAGCAGTTTGACCTCTACGCGAACATCAGCACCGATGAGCTCGTGAAGCGCGTGAAGGACGTGCTGAGCCAGTATTCCATCAGCCAGCGCCTCTTTGGAGAGTTCGTGCTCGGACTGTCGCAGGGCAGCGTGAGCGATCTGCTCGCTCGACCGAAGCCATGGCATCTGCTGACTCAGAAGGGCAGGGAGCCTTTCATCCGAATGCAGATGTTCGTCGATGACTCGGAGGCCGTGCAGAGACTGGTCGCTAGTCAGTATCGAGTACCACCAGAGAAACTATTCCACAGCAACTCCTCTTCTCAGCAGGATGACAGATCAGGTGGTAAGTATAATTGCCACTCAGAACTTTGTAATGCAACTCTTATTGAAAGCTTTTAAATTACAGAGCAGAAACTGAACTGTCTACCATAAACTTACACTGGATTACATTATGTTGATGTAATCCTATGTGTAGTGCCCTCTGGTGGTGAATTGTCCTGTTATTTGCTGACGATCTGGTAGGTAGGTAGTTGCAGTTTAACGACACTGTGTGAAAACAAAGATCGTTAGTGTCGCCCTCTTGCTTTATCCAGGCTTGGGACTGGCACTGCGTGGGTGCTTGCAGCGGAGGAATAGATCCATGTAATCCTTTTATCAAGAAAATAATCTGACATAAACACACATAAATACTTACATGACAGATGTAAGATTTAAATAAGGATAGTAAGTTATTAGAACTGATCAATGAGCTAGTGAATATTTTTTATATAGGGCTGGGGATGAATTGAGAGTTATCTTTGGGTGAGAGGAGTGTATGATTGTGTGCTCTAGAAGAGGAGAGAGGACAGAGAGGACATAGGAGTTGATATGCCACATGCTTTGGGTTGTGCAACATAGAGAAGAAAGATATGCTTTGCTCTGCTAGATCAGAGACTCCAAGCTATCTTTGCAATCTTATCAGGCAACCTATCTTGGCTACCTCTGGACGTCCTCTCCGCTCTTTAGACCGTCAGGATCTTCTAGTACCTAGGTCTAGAACTGACACAGCTCAGCAACGTGCCTATGCCTCTGTTGGCCCTTCGCTATGGAACAGCCTTCCTGCTGTGACATGTGCTGCAATGTTATCTAGTAGTACAACTGTTTCTGCTCGTTCTCTTAAGACTTTTCTCTAGGGGTTTTTGCACTGGGTTGTAACAGTGAGAGGCACTTTATAAATTCATAAATAGAATAGAATGGAATATTGGAATGATCGTTCCAGGTAATTATGGCGTTTGGCTCTTTTTGATATGCTCACCCGTTTGCTGGTAATAATTTTTCAGAAATGTTGAACGAAAATTCAACTGAAGTCTCCGAGTTGCGTGACTTTCCTGTGAGCACTGCTTCGCGGTCCTCTACTCCGTTCCATTCACCAACAACAAGCTTCAGTGCTTGTGATGCAATTCAGCCTCGCTCGGATGCTCTGTCCTGCGCCATCTTTTCCTCTGTGTCCTCTTCTCCCTCCAGGTCGGATGGCACTCCGTCTACTTTTGACAAGTCGCTTTCCACCGGAGTCGGTTTTCCGTCGATGGGGGTCGCTATGGTTCCTTCGGTTTTGTCGCTTTTTGGTGCAACGTTTCTACCATCAAACCAGTTTGGTCCACTCATGAACATGGACCTTCACCGTATCTACGGACCTGGCGTCAGTGCCGGATCAGGCGCAGTGCCGACGCAGACGCCGGATATCGGCAGCGCCACGGAGCTCGACACGCAGGCGATCACGGCCCGGGTGAAGGAAGTGCTCCAGCTGAACAACCTTGGGCAGAAGCTGTTTGGGGAGGCTGTCCTTGAGCTGTCGCAGGGGTCCGTGAGTGAGCTGCTGTCGAAGCCAAAGCCTTGGCACATGCTGAGCCTCAAAGGCCGTGAGCCATTCGTCAAGATGCAGATCTGGCTGAATGACCCGCTTGGCGTGCAGAAGCTGCATGCCTACCAGACTCACATGGCAGGTATGTAGTCTGTGCACTCAGGCAGCTTGATTTTGTTGATGAGGATCGCTGTTATGGTGATGGTATCAATGACAGCGATGAGGATGGTGATAGGTGTCGTCGTAGTCATTATTGTTGTGATTGTGGTAGTCATGGTGTGGTGGTAGTTGCGGTGGGTGATGAAATCGTGCTAACTGTACACAAATCCATAGTCTTGAATTCTATGAGCTGTTACCTTTTAACTGAACAGATGACAGATTTGTTTACACATATCTGCAGAAACTCATTGGATTCATGGTTCCTGGTTTAAGGATCTTTAGCCAAGGCACAACTAGGGCCACAGCATTCCCGCAACTGGACACAACATTTGTTATCCTTTCAACTCACAATGGTACTCACTTACAGACCCTTAGCTTTACAACTGCTTCAAATTTTGTGACAACAGCATCGAGCTGATGTACTGTGTAACTTCTTAAATTGAGGAAATTGGTGTTTTATTAACATTGATAGTAATAATTATGATGATGATACTGACGATGATAGTGAAGATTAAAATAATAATGATAACTATTGTTGTGGTGTAGCAGACTGCAGTAGTAGTAGTAGTGATAAAAAAGATAATAAGAATTATCAAAACTGTATGACTGCTTGCATTCTTCAAAGTTATCATTGATATGTAGAGAACCAACCATACAAACGTATAACCATAAAAAAGTGAATTTAGAAAATGAGAGAAGAGCTGTATCTGATAACTGGCAATGGATGATGATGATCCGTTTGTTGCACACAGGTCGCAAGAGAAAGTCGACGTGCGATGGGTCATCCAGTGACAAGCCAGGCAGCCAGAAGAAGCCTCGCCTATTCTTCAGCGAAGAGCAGAAGGAAGCCCTGAGGGCAGCCTACCAGCACGATCCCTACCCAAACCAGCTCGCCATCGAGCAGCTCGCCAGCAGCCTTGATATCGGAGTGAAGACCGTCATCAACTGGTTCCACAATCACCGCATGCGTGCCAAACAGCACCAGACGTGTAACTCGCCAACTAGCACAACAGCCGGTTCCCCGTCAAGCTCAACGCTTGGCCGTGTTAAAGCCGAGGCATCCGAGGATGTGGCAGAGAACCCTGCTGCTGTTTGCACCACACAGTGGATGAGCTATCATCCTGAGGAGAGCATGACTCATTTTTCTTTGAAGTCAAAGTGTGACAGCGCATCCCCAAGTTCAGACAGGCGAGTCGAGAGGCACTCGTCGAGCGACGCTCCTGGGAAGACGCTCTGCTTCCCCAATGCAAAGAGCTGCAGCACCGAAAGTAAACGCCACGAACTGAATAAGCGCAAACGCGCTCGACCTCATCGACTCTACAGTGGCACTGCTACTGCCACTGCAGGGGAAATCCAAGTCACTGAGGAATTCCAGGCTACAGGGGACACCCATGATGCCGGGGAATTCAGGGCTTTGGCCGACATGGCCATCGACCTTTCCATGGGAAGATCGAGCGAGGTCGTGCAGAGTGAATGTACTGCAGCACCAACAGAGAACCACCGTGTATGTGATGCGGGGAACCAATGCAAAACATTAAAGGACCGAGGCGACGGCGCCACCCTGCAGAAGCCAGCGGCAACGGGTGGTTTCCAGAACAGCGTGAAAAGAGAGTCGGCCGAGGACTGGAACGGTAACCACAGAATTAAAAACATTGAGAAGCTGCAACAGAATCTGTTGCTAGCACCGTCTGACGAGTGGGAGTTCTAACCATCTAAGCACGTTATATTGTTATTGCATGTCGTTTAAAAATTTTCGTTATTTTTTCATACGCTGTGTTTGTGCGTTGTATCCGTTTCTTGGCTCTCCTGCTGCGCTGCCTAAATATATTTTCGATAATGTACGTTGATTGCCGTTGTGCTCCATTTGCTCTTTACAGCTCTATCTTAAACATGAGATAGGTGAGATTTTTAGAAGACGTAAGAGCAAACGATGACGAAAGTTCTATTTTTTGCAGTTTCTCATTTTATCAGACGGAGTAGTAGTGTGTTCAGGAGAGATCTTTGATATTAGTTTCTGTTGAAGATATGTTATGTCTCATATGTGTGCAAGAGCTGTTCCTGACTATGTACTTTCTTGCTTTGTTGTTGTTTGATTTGAACTATCATTATGACGTGGTTTAAGTTACAACGTGGATTTCTTTTCTGCACAGTCCAGTCAGCCTGTGCCTCCAAAGTTGCCAACGATATTCTGATATTCAAAACATATATTTTGTTGTGGGAGAGGTATTTACGATGATTACGATGTGGTCCTTGTCAACTCTTTGGAGTTTTACTGTGTGGTGAAGCTTTGACTTAATTAGTTCCGTTAATTAGTTCCGTTAAATATTCAGTTAATTAGTTTAGTTAATTAGTTCAGGTAATTGCTGAACTGTAAAGTTCAAAATGAGAATAATCGAGCCAAAATTCTGTGAATTCTTTGAAAGAGTTGAGCATTAGAAGGTGTTGTCGTTTGGTGCCTTTGTGAGAGAGTGAGGAAGTGGGTTTATAATGGCTTCCTAGCTACTCATCGCTTCAAATGTGGTCCATATCTAAGCTCCATTTAGCATAATATGAATTTCCTCCTGGTCACCAGGTTTTAGAGTTAATTTAACAGCAGATAGTGTTATTGTATTGGAACTTAACACTAGATTGCTACCTTTTCATTGGCTTTGCCATATGGAAGATTTGACACCTGATAGTATTGTTTGTCAATGTATAGCTCTGTTGTTGAAGCAATTCTTAATCCGAATGAACGACTCTCTCTCTCTCTCCATGGTTACAAGTTCTTTTATATATATATATATCTTAGATGAGAGATGTGTTAGTATAAGCGACCACCATCCTATTAAGCAGACCATCTTATTCAGAGATGCACAGGCTGTACTCGGAAGTGGCGGAATTTCTTGTTTCGCAGCAAATGCTTTTTTCGGCACAGTTTGCTCTATGATATTAGATTGAACAGCTAATCGTGTTCATATTTTTGACTACTGTTATTGTGAATGTGTTGTAAAAGAATTGTTTCTATGGTGCCACTTGGCATCGTCTGAAAGCGGTGCTGCTGACCATCCTGTCTTTAATCGCACCACTTAACAGTGGCTCTTCGTGTATTTTCAAATCTAGTGCTGTAGCCATGTTTTGTGTCGGTGTGAAGATATTTTCTGAATGTTGTGTTCAAGATCAGTCATTTGACGTTATTCAACAAACTGCTGTATCGTATCAGGCTGCCATATAAAATATTTTTCATATATAAACTGTTTACATTTACATTACACTAACCTAATATGTGTTCATTATTAGTGTATATTATTATATTATATATTATCATTGCCGTTAGCATAGCTGTTATTATTACCATTATTGCAATTGTTATTATTAAGCTTTTGTAAATGTTGTGTAAATTGACAAATTGTGTCACATAAGCTGTGTAATTAAATTTCTGCAGTGGATGGGGTTGGAACCAGTGAATAGTTGGTTGTCATAGTGGTTGGTGCATTTGGTGTCATTTTGCTCAATATAATTCTGAATGGTTGCTGCTAAATATATTATGTTAAAAGTGCATGCAAAGAGCATGTTTATATCTTAGGCATAATAAAGAGCATTGCGAGGCCAAGAAGTTTGTATTTTTAAAGTTGCTTATTGTTTCATGTGATGGTACAAAGCTGAAAATTGACGCCTGCGCCTACACAGACTATCTCGCTTGCCACTTATTGTGCTGTGAAATTTTGTGGTATATAATTGCTATTACAATTACATTTTGCATGCAATTCATTCACAGTGAGACCAGGTGTTCGACATGTTACCTTCCTATGCTGTCATTCCCATAATATTTGAAGACCGTCGTCGTCCGCGAGGCTTGCTTGGTGTTGTCAGTTTTGGTGAAAATCCTTTAGGAATTTACTTGCAGTGATCATAATTCTTTGTAAGAGTGTGTTCTTATTTTTTTAATGATGTATGGATAATCAGTAAGACAATTGTTCTGAAATAAAGGATTTTATGCCAGACGTGTTCACCGAGTATGTTTCAATGTATGATTGATTAATAATAACGTTTGCCATGAGATTGATGTTTCCTAAATGAAGTGTGCCAAAGCTTGTTGCAACTGTCTAAATTGTTTAATTAGTTTGCTCCGCTAATTAATGCATTGTGAACTTTGTTGCTGGTGCTTGAGAAAAGCAGAGCCCTGTAAAGTATTAACATGTAAAGGGTTTACTGTGGGATTTTACTATTTCTTGTTGCTGCTCGACCGTTGCAATTTGCATTTATGAATATTCACCTGCTATGAATATTTAGCTTTTTATGAATGTTTGCATATTATGAATATTTAGACATTTATGAATATTCGCTTGTTACGAATATTAGCATTTGGTGAATATTCAAGTATTAGTGTTTTGTGAATTAGACCTGTTGACGACGATGACGATTTGTGCTTGTACAATGTGTTCAGGTGACTGATGCAGAGACCAATGCTTTTTTCACGTAACAGATTACTCAATGCGTGTGGTACCAATGCCTGTCTAACAGTATGCACACGGCCCTTAGAAGGTGTGCCAAGAAATCACCTCCTTGGCTTTGTGAGTTTTGCTATGTATTGTGTTGCAACTAACAGCCCGGCCTTGGTTTATTTGACTGCTGAGGCAAACACTGTGTAGCTGGCCAGGTGTGTAGGTAAGATTTGCCCTGTTGTTTTGAACTTGTAATTGACCCTGTTGTAACTGGCCTTGTCATCACTGGTCCTGTTGTTATTGGTCCTATTGTCATTGGTTTTCACTGGCCCCTTTGTTACTGGGCCTGTTGTAATTGGCCCCATTGTCACTGACCCTGTTGTCACTGGTCATGTTGTCACTGGCCCATGCCCTAAGAACAGAAGATGATTCTGTGTATTGCACCAGGTTGTTGATAATGTTGTATTAGTTTACGTAACCTGTCTGAGTACTGGAACCGGCAGTTCCAAATGTTCAGTTGTGTTCAGTGATTTGCCGATTATGTAAGGAAATCTATCTTTTGTGTGGAAAAGCATTTTGTGCTCCAGATTCAGGTACTGTTGAATTTCGTTACGGAGACATTGAAATCCCCCAAAAAAGCTGGAAGATTAGTTGACTTAGAACGCATGACAAGAGCCTCGTCTCTGAGCAGAAAGAGAACTTGCCTACACGACCGACCAATGTGTTCTTCTTTGTCCTGTTGGTGCATTCCTGCCAACTTAAACAATGTTGACTGTTGCTTCTTTTTTGTTTTGTTCAATTATTATTGTTAAAGCGTGGCTCAGCCTAAATTTATGAATTTGTATGACAGCGCGAGTCCACTCGACGGGTTTCTTCTCGTGTGTGCTGGGCGACAATGTTGACTTGGCAATGTACAAGTCTCAGCTGCTGTGTCGATCCTTCTCTCCTTGTTGTGAAGTTTAAATTCATGTGTTTTTCAAAGAAACATGCTACTGTGCCAATCGTTGTTTTTTTCGATATTTTTTATCTGGTCGTACTGCAGGTCTTTCACACTTAGCCTGTTCCTTTGCAGTTTGCCTTTCAGGTTAGGCCGGTCATCAGTTGTGATTCTGTTTTCATGTTAGCCCAAGTAGGTTAATTAATTCTGTGAATTAGTTCTGTGAATTAGTTCTGTTAATTGCTGAACTGTAAAGTTCAAAATGAGAATAATCGAACCAAAATTCTTCTAATCGGTGTTGAAAGTCTAAAGCCTGATGATAAATGAAAAGTACATTTTTGTCAGACCAAGTGTTTACGGTGCACTTGGACCATTTGAAGAGGGTCATAGTCATGTAAGCTCAACAGTTAAGGTTTAAAAGTTTGCTAAAGTATCTATGGGACATGGTAAGGCTGATTGGTTGAGTGCTGACCTTGTAGCTGTTTGAACCTTGAGCAAGTCCTTTGCTTGAAATTGCTCAGTGCCATCCATTGATGCTTGGCTTTATAGTTTTTAGATTCTGGTGCTTACTAAAGGCAAGCTGATAATAATTATAATAATAATAACATTTAAATTTTAAAATTAGAATGGTCCAAAACTGGGATGAAACCATACTCTCTCTGAAACTTTATGAGTACTGGTACAAATGTTCTTGTTGCCTCTGTGGCACCTATGGTGAAAGCAATATTGTGCCATAGAAAATTTACAATCATCTAATGATTGGAAGTTACTGTAAAATGATTTTCATTTCAAAGTGTTGTAAGTTTTATCAATTCAAAGATTTCCTGTAGTTTCAGTGTTGGAATTGCTATACTGTTTGCGCTTATTATGACTTTATCCGGTTTGTTGTTTAATATTTTTAACGGGAATCACATGAAATGGGGTGGCAAATTACTCTTCTTTAAATGCCATCATTAATGGAAAATATTACTGTGTAAATTGCAGTGTTTAAAACGATAATATCAATTGTCATATTTTGTTACATGTGTTCCTTCAGATTTAATAGAAATGTATATTTTAATTGCCATAGTTAAAATTAAAAAGTAACACTGTAAATGTAGTCAGTTATGGACCGATTTTTCATGCTGGAGCTAGATGAATAGTTTTATGGTGTTGCATTCAGGTTCCTGTGAATTGCATGTAAGCTTTGGTTACCAGTTTAACGATGATGGTGCAATGAATTGTTATAGCTGCATTTCACTTTGCGCATTGAGCAGAACATGTAGACATTTTTCATTGGGCTACGGCTGGACTTGTGAATGTGGATACTAAAAGTGAACTCATTTTCCACTTCATTTCTACATGGAAAAGGTCAGTCGACTAATTTGAGTCGTTGTTTTAAGAACATGAATGCTCAAGTAAATGCCAAAATTCGAGTAATCCAATCCTTTGAAGATTGCAATGGCGTTTGTGCTGTTGTTAGAGTCCTATGAGTGTAGGTGTCTTTATTATTGTGTTCCGGAACAATTAGGTGACCTTAGAGTTGCCTCTGTGAGCACTTAACATTTACGAGCTCTTTTGTTGATCTTAAGTTGGATGAATTAGGAAACTGATAGACACAATTTGTGACCATCTGGACACTGAAACCATTTTGTTAGTTCTGTGGCTCAAAAATGGCCGACTTCTTCTTTCCGTCGTCGTATGAAGAAAAGGAATGACCCGAATTTGTGCCATGACATGTTCATTGTTCACACTTGACAGTACAAAAGTTTACATATTTTCACTGACATATATATGTATATATATATATTAGCACATGTAGATGACGATATATATGTATACATGCCTGTGTACGTGCACATGTATATGCTTATATATAGATGTTTGTGTCTGCGATCATTAAGAATATGTGTGTATTTTTATACATGATGTGCATTATTAATCTATATTTTGTCTACATATTGTCAGGAAAGAAGAGATCTAGGTCTTTTGAAACTGAACAATGACTCAGTTTGTGTGTTCACGTGATGAGGATATTATTAATGATTGTTGTCATTTCTTATTCTTCTTTCACTTCTCTTCGCTCTGCCTCAGACCTTCTCTCTCTCGTTCTTTCTCTTTTCTCATATTCTCCTTTAGCCGGTTTATATATATATATTATACGCCACGTGTCTTGTCGACGATTCGAACCGTGCTATTGGTTTCAGAAAAGAATCTTATTCTGACTGTTTCATGTGTAGTTCATTGTTGACCTGTACAATTAGCCTCTAAAACATCCTGTATCGATTCGGATTACTAATCGCACACTGCATTCAGACCAAACGGTTGTTGGTACACCATATCATTGGCAACATGTATCGACAGACATGCGTATATTTAGAGTCTCGGATGCTTATATTTAGACATCTCGCCTTTGCCTGTGTATCCTATAATTATCAGTACACTGACCACACACTGTTGGTAAGATGGCTAGCAACCCTGCCCTGCCGCCTCCTCAACGCTGCTAACTAACATTCAATGTATCTGGCAAGGTGGTCGAAGACATTGGCCGGTGCTTGGCGGCTGAAACCTTCCTTAACTCTGTCCGAGAACTATAGATTTCTCTAGAGTCTAGACTAAGAACTTTGCTATTCTTCGCATATCAATCAGCTTGCTCGTAGTTATATTTCGCTATCTCACTAGACTCATGAATGACGCTGCTGCTACTCTAGTCCATGCCATTGTCACCAGCCGACTTTACCAGAGCTGCTATGTCCTGGTTGGCCTGCTTCGAGTGCTCATAGCAAGTCTCGACCGGGTTCATCGCTTTGCTGACTGCCGCATTGGACACTTCTAAGTACTCCTGTCCCGGACTGCATAGCCCACATGATTCTCAGCACTAGATTCCAATCTCGCAACGCATCAGCTATAGACTACTTTTTCTCTAGAAAAAGTGCCGGAACGCATCTGAATTGTCGAATAAAATTACGCAAAAATTAGCTACCA
The DNA here is from genome assembly GCA_959347315.1 of Bimastos eiseni. Lineage (NCBI taxonomy): Eukaryota > Metazoa > Annelida > Clitellata > Crassiclitellata > Lumbricidae > Bimastos > Bimastos eiseni. Next base: position 13,356,388 of record OY365817.1, on the reverse strand, counting down.
AATACAAAACGTTTTATAGAAAACATTGATCACAAGCTACACTTACAAATTTTAGAATGTAAATAATTGAGATAGTAAAGTTATATATCAAATCCCAGAGTTTATGCCAATTTTCGTACAAATGTTTCCTGTCACAATTTTCTCACGCGTCAAAGTCTTTAGAATAATAATTATTAGTGTTCTCAAGGTAATGTAGCTTGATGTTCAGCCGATTCATTGTGATCAAAAATTTTCTTTCACGGCGACTATTGCCTTCCGCGACTACATATCCCTAGAGGGAACTGTGTGATGTGACGTAGACCTACTGTGTCATTTAATAATGCCAACAAAATAATGATACCTATTAATAGGTTTACCAATAAAATGATAAATATAATTCTGTCATTTCGTATTTATTCGCGTGTATTTAAAAAGCCGTTAAGTTTAGTGTGATCATTCAGTTTTCGGTATGCCTGCCCAATATGAGTCAGGTTTTGGGTCGGTAAGGGTCAGGTTAGGCATCGTGAGGGTCGGTTAGGGTCAGGATTAGGGTTAGTATAGTCTACAAAAATTATTATTCATAGATATAGGATTACGATTAGTGCAGTTTTTGCAGTTTAGCGTCACAGAATATAGCATCGATATCTATCCGCAATGTGGCGTTGGACAATTTTTACGCAATCCGTTTTAAAATATTCGTGTCTCGGAAGGTATGAAACAGTTGGATTGAATAGAAGAAAACCAAGAACTAGAAAGCTTTAAAAGGAACGTTCATATCTATACTCCGTGGCTCATTTCTCATGTCCAATCACAGCCGACTTTTCATTGACCGCGGCGCCAACAAGAAAATCATAATTATTGCATGCAAGTATAGACTTCTGCCCATGCTTGCGCTTTCTATGGTGGATGAGGGCTCATTTATTTATCAGCTTTCGTCGCAAATATGACAGTTAACAAATGTATCATTAAAAGGATTCTTTGTCTTAATATGCCAGACAATCTGATTCTACTCAATTTCCCGCGCAGATAAATTGCGTAATATAATTGAGCAGCTGATGGGCACGCTTCAATGATTCCAAGCAGGTGGCCATTCATAGATCAGAGTAGGCTATAGGCCGTTTCAACAACCTATGGAGTCTCAATGTTTTGAGTAATGCCACTGCCTCTGCGGAATCTAGCACGGACAGTATTTAATAGTTTAAGTTGTTGTTGTTGAAGACATGAAAGATGTCAGATGAACTCTAAGCATGACGTGAATGGATTGTAAGGATTGTGATCCATTATCCTACGCACGAGTGAAGAAAGAAGGAAGAAAACTGCTGCGTGGTTCTGGTCTATCATCATCCGGGAACTGTGAGTACCACGTGTTTGCATAGATACGTTTCATCCGTTGTAAAGTAATAGCGCTATAAAACATTTGATGTGGATGAATTTATATAGCGCTACTTATAGCAGTGTAACTTTTGCCCCAGCGGGTGTATGGGCCTATAAGCGTCACAATTCTGCATAGATATCTTCATTCGATGAAAGAACAATAATAGTGATATTGAAATTTGAAGCTTTCACAATAAAGATTAAAATTATGTGATTTTGCGGTAATTCGATTAAACTATGATGATTTCTTTTACCGTAGGCTATAGCTTCTATTTTCCATAGTATGATATTTTGAAATCGATTTCAGCACAGTTGGTCTGAGTCTAGGACCTCTATGCCTTGGTAAGATCTAGTCTCGGTCTTTGTCTAGGTCATGTTCAGGATCTCGGTCAGGCTCTGGATCAGTCGGGATGTCGTTCAGGATCGGGTTTGGTCGTGGCTTCGTTCTAGCTCTGGGTCACGGTCTTTGTCTTTGTCAGGATGAGGATCTTGGTGTGGGAAAGAGTCTCGGTATGGATCTCGGAAAGGATCTCGGTGTGGGCTTCGGTCAGGTCTCAGTCTGGGTCAGAGTCTGGGACTGGGTCTTATTCTAGATTTGGGAACAAGGCCTTGGTCTGGGTTTTGGTCTTGGTCTCGGTCTGGACTAGGCAGTGATCGTCATGGTCTTGGTCATGCTGGGGTTCTGGTCAGGGTTTCAATCTTGGTCTGGCTCTCTGTCAGGGTCTGGGTTTAGGTTAGGGTCTCGATCCTGGTCTGTGTGTGGATCTTGGCATCTGTCGGACTGGGCTTGGGTCTAGGTCATGTTCTAAAATATAGTTTAAAATGTTGGAATTTTGCAGTTATTCGATTATCCTCTTTATCCTAATTAACTATTTTAAAGTGAATCCCAAACACATGAAAATTGCTAGATTTTTCGGGAAAACCGCAATGTCTATATCTCAGTTTGAGTGAGTAATTTGGATGTGATTTTAAAATTGACATAGTTTGAGAACAGTTAGTAAGTTACTTTAGTGCAATTTTTAAATTGATTGAGATTGAGTACGTTAGTAAAAAAAAAGACTGCAAGACTCTTGCGTTTTTTTGACGAAAAAATCGACTTCCTTTAAAACTAATAATTTTTCACAGCTTGTTTATGGGCTTCAACGGAATGCAGAAATATTTTCATTTTATGAAAAAATGATAGAGATATTGACATTTTAGTCCTTCAAAAAATTCTAAAGTGGAAATATGATGATTTTTGACCTTAATTGGGTTAATATAGGTTCTGTTTATCATAATAAACTATTTTAAAGTGATTCCCAAAAACTTTAAAATTTCTAGATTTCTCAAAAAAAACCGTAATATCTCTGTTATTTTTACATCGGTTGAAGATATCTGTGCAGATCTGTGATGCTTGTAGACCCATAAACGTGCTGTGAAAAAATTATTCGGTTTGGAGAAGGTCAATTTTTTCGCACGAAAAAACCGATGGAGGTTAGTCCATCGGTTTTTTGGACAAAAGAGTTGACCTTCACCAAATCGAATAATTTTTTCACAGCATGTTTATGGGCCTATGGGCAACAGAGGACTGCAGAAATATCTTCACTTGATGAAGAAATAACGAAGATATTGACATTTTGATCGATAAAAAATAAAATTATGTAAATATGATGATTTTTGACCTAAGTTGGATTAATATAGCTTCTCTTTATCATAATTAACTATTTTAAAGTGATTCCCAAAAAACTTTAAAATTTCTTGATTTTTTGATAAAACCTTGACCGTCTATTTAGGATATATATCTGATGCAGGGGTGGATTATTCAGACAACAGTCTTAGCCTCGATGAGGCTCTTTGCTTGACCTCCCAGATTTTTACCTGGGACTGGAGCAGAAGAAGAAGCTTCATCATTGTTGATTTTACTTGGTAAAGCGGGTGATTTCGCTTAGAGCCTTGGGGAGGTTTAATAAGGTGCTATATAAATTGGCAAATGCATACATACATGCATGCTAAGGCAGCCCTCCCGGGCATGGCTTTTGTGGGCCCTGGACTGGTCCTAGTCCAGGGCTCACAATAGCCAAGGGTTGCCTTAGTATGCATGTATGTTGAGTTCAGTATACAATAATTGTGAGTTGAGAAGAACCAAGACATTTGATACTGATCTGCATCTTGCATATAATTCATCAGTTTAGCATAACTGCATTTGAAACAAATTTCAGCTGACCTGTGTAACAGCATTTCACACACAACTGCAAAGTCAACAGCAATCCTGCCACAGTTACGTCCCAACCATAAGCTTAATATAAGTCACATCTACAATTCTCAGGGTTCAACATCGGATCAAAGTGTTCTGTAAGGGTATTTTGCCAGCATCGAGTGTCTAATGAAGAGTTCGTCTTTGATTTCAGATGAAAGTCTTTTCCACAGAATCGGTGGAGGGAATGTGGTGCCTGCCTGTCGAGTATGCTGGTTCCAGACTCTCTTGCAGTCATTCAAGACTCGGACGACACTTCCAAGACCCGTCACTGCTAGCAGCTACAACAAGAATAACAATGCCTGCTATCAAACTGAATCACTTCCTAAATCACAATCAACCATTTACTCATTATAGCCAAGCTGGCTATAATGACCACACTGTTGATTGTGATTTAGGAAGTGATTCAGTTTGATAGCAGACATAGTCAAATATCATCATATTATGTTGATATTTGACCTAAAATGTGTTCATATATTATTGATTTGCAAATTTATATAGCTCCCCTTCAAGAAACCCACTCAGAGGCATAATATAGCGTCTCTTTATCATAATAAACTATTTTAAAGCTCTATGTTACCACCCCCAGTTTGCTCATTATAGCCAAGCTGGCTAGGGGCACAGATGGAGCATAAGCTCTATCTTGCCACCCACAGTTTGCTCATTATAGCCGAGCTGGCTAGTTTGCTCATTATAGCCGAGCTGGCTAGTTTGCTCATTATAGCCGAGCTGGCTTGTTTGCTCATTATAGCCGAGCTGGCTAGTTTGCTCATTATAGCCGAGCTGGCTTGTTTGCTCATTATAGCCGAGCTGGCTTGTTTGCTCATTATAGCCGAGCTGGCTTGTTTGCTCATTATAGCCGAGCTGGCTAGTTTGCTCATTATAGCCGAGCTGGCTTGTTTGCTCATTATAGCCGAGCTGGCTATGGGCACAGATGGAGCAAAAACTCCAACTGTATTTCTGCCCTGTTGAGGATTTTAATGTCCAAAGCAATAAAAACAAAGTTTAAATTAATGTTTTGCTTTACTTTCAGTGCCTAGAGAAGCTCCTGCTCTGACAGCGGTGAAAGTTCGTGAGAGAAGTCTTCATCATGGACCGATTTATGATGAAAATGCTCTTCTTAAGACTATGAATTTGGACAGATTTATGCTAATAAGAACAAACAATTACTTTTCTCTAAAGAGATGTTTCCTGAGATTATATACAAGGAATACTTCCAAATAATAAACGACTGGCTTCTTAAAATACCTGTCTTCTTCTGTGTTTTGATCTTCTAATCGGTTTCCTAGTTGTAGGATTTTGTAGTAGTCTGTCAAAAGAAATGACATTAAGTGTGCAATATAAGTATGACTTCACTGACTTTGTCATAATAAACCATTTTAAAGCAATTCTGGCACACTTTAAAATTTCCCTAGTTCTCAAGAAAACCGTAATGCCTATATCTCGGTTATTCTTTCATCGAATGAAGATATCTGAGTAAATCTGTGATGCTTATAGGCCCATACACAAGCTGTGAAAAAATTATTCGCTTTGGAGGAGGTCGACTTTTTCGCTCGAAAAAACTGATGGACTAACTAACATTCATTGATTTTTTCGGACGAAAAAGTCGACCATCTCCAAACTGAATAATTTTTTTTACTGCTTGTGTATGGGCCTATAGGCATCAACAGACTGCAAAAATATCTTCATTTAATAAAAAAATAACAGAAACATTGACATTTTTATCTTTCCAAAATAAATTTTTTGGAGAAATATAATGATTTTTAACCTAAATTGGGTTCATATAGCTTCTCTTTATCATAATAAGCCATTTTTAAGTGATTCCCAAAAACTAAAAAATTTCTCGATTTCTCAAGAAAACCGTAATAGGCCTATATCTGTTAATTTTTCATCGATTGAAGATATCTGTGCAGATCTGTGATGCTTGTAGACTCATAAACATGCTGTTTAAAAATTATTCGGTTTGAAGAAGGTCGATTTTTTTGCGCAAAAAAACCGATGATGGTTGTTAGTCCATCGGTTTTTTCGGACAAAAAAGTCGACCTTCTCCAAACTGAATAATTTTTTCACAGCTTATTTATGGGCCTATGGGCAATAGCGGACTGCAGAAATATCTTTATTTGATGAAGAAATAACAGAGATATTGACATTTTAAGCCATAAAAAAATAAAAATAAAATTATGTAAATATGACGATTTTTGACCTCAATTGGGTTCATATAGCTTCTCCTTATCATAAGAAACTATTTTAAAGTGATTCCCAAAAACTTTAAAATTTCTCAATTTCTCAGGAAAACCGTAATATCTCTGTTATTATTTCATCGATTGAAGATATCTGTGCAGATCCGTGATGCTTGTAGGCCCATACACAGGCTGGAAAAAAATTATTCGGTTAGAAGAAAGTCAATTTTTTCGTGCGAAAAAACCGATGATGGTTAGTCCATCGGTTTTTTCGGACAAAAAAGTCGACCTTCTCCAAACTGAATAATTTTTTCACAGCATATTTATGGGCCTATGGGCAATAGCGGACTGCAGAAATATCTTTATTTGATGAAGAAATAGCAGAGATATTGACATTATAAGCCATAAAAAATAAAAGTAAAATTATGTAAATATGATGATTTTTAACCTCAATTGGCTTCATATAGCTTCTCTTTATCATAATAAACCATTTAAAAGTGATTATCAGACAGTTTAAAATTTCTCAATTTTTTCAAGAATACTGTTTGAAATCCAAGAAAACTCAAATTACGTACTTCTTACTTACTAACTTAATTAAACTGGATCAATCTTTAAATCATATCTATCAAATTACTTACTTAATAACTCACTCAAATTGTATCAATCTTTAAATCACACTTAAATTACTTACTTACCAACTTACTCAAATAGGAATCAATCTTTAAACTACACTCAAACTACTTACTTACTAAGTTAACGCAAACCGAATCAATCATTAAAATACACTCAAATATCTAACTTACTTACTAGCTTATTCAAACTGAATCAATCTTTAAGTCATAAAACTCAAATTACTTACTTATTTACCAACTTAATCAAACTGAATTAATTATTAAATTACACTAAAATAACTAACTTACTTACAAACTTAATCAAACTGAATAAATAATTAAATTACACTTAAATAACTAACTAATTTACTCACTTAATCAAACTTAATCAATCTTTAAATCATAAGACACAGATTACTTACCTACTAACTTACTTAAACTGAACTACTAATTAATTACACTCTAATAACTAACTTACTTACTAGTTTATTCAACTGGATCAATCTTTAAGTCATAAGACTAAAATTACTTACTTACTTACAAACTTACTCAAATTGAATTAATAATTAAATTACACTCAAATAACTAACTTATTTACTAGCTTACTCAAACTGAATGATTCTTTACATCATAAGACTCAAATTACTTACCTACTAATTTACTTAAACTGAATTAATAATTAAAATACACTCAAATAACTAACTTACTTACTAACTTACTCAACCTCAATCAATCTTTAAATCACACTCAACTAACTAACTTACTAACTACTCTGAAATTGAGTCAATTTTTAATCAAACTGAATTAATTATTAAATTACACTTAAATAACTAACTAATTTACTCACTTAAACTTAATCAATCTTTAAATCATAAGACACAGATTACTTACCTACTAACTTACTTAAACTGAACTACTAATTAATTACACTCTAATAACTAACTTACTTACTAGTTTATTCAACTGGATCAATCTTTAAGTCATAAGACTAAAATTACTTACTTACTTACAAACTTACTCAAATTGAATTAATAATTAAATTACACTCAAATAACTAACTTACTTACTAGCTTACTCAAACTGAATGATTCTTTACATCATAAGACTCAAATTACTTACCTACTAATTTACTTAAACTGAATTAATAATTAAAATACACTCAAATAACTAACTTACTTACTAACTTACTCAACCTCAATCAATCTTTAAATCACACTCAACTAACTAACTTACTAACTACTCTGAAATTGAGTCAATTTTTAAACCATACTCAAATTACTTGCTTACTAACGTACTCAAATTGAATCAATCCTTAGATAACACAGCAGCTAAATTAAGCCCCAAATGACACTAAAATTCAAGCCTGAATGAAATTCAAGCCAAAGTTTTTGATATCATATCTAGAACAGATCAAAGCCAGAAATACAACACATGTGACCATCAAACGTGGCTTCAATAATTAGAGCAAATGAAATAATATGAAAAAATTCTGACATCTACAAGCATCCCAAGGCATTGGCCATAACACTAAACAGTATCATCAATGCACGAACCAAATTATACATTTCCTCACCTCAATGCTCATGGGTGTTCAATATGTATCCATGGGTGTTAATGGCTAGTTAAAGCTCATCTACTTCTCTGCTCAAAGCAGTTGGCACGCTTAAAAATTACCCTGAAGTAAGTCAAGGAGACATTTCAGCCTCACTTTTGCAGTGGAGGAGTAGGGGTGGAGCCATGTATTCTATACTCCGTCCACTGAAATACTTGCTGTGTGAGAACATTGAGCAAGGCTGCAAGGCCTCCGCTAACATAAATTCAGAACCAACGATTTCATATATGCAGCCAGGAAAAAATATGGTAAATAAATACATAACAATGAAATTAATTAAAATAATAACAATAAAACGATAAAAGAAAAACAACAATAATAACAACAGAAATAATATCAATAATAATGATAACAATAATAATAGTAGTAGTGATATTAAAAGCGTCACTGAGTAGATATCTTGATGGGGTGCTATATAAATGTTCGATTACATTACATTACTACTAGTATTAATAATACAAGTAATGGTAATAATAACCTTATTATGCCAAATGGAAGCTGTTCGCTGCTGCCCTCAGAAGGACGCTCGAATCCTCGATAGACGTACTTCATCAGCATGTACTGTCTCGTCTGGTAGAGGCCTTTTGAGGCCGCCTCAATCTCGCCGGTCTTGAGCGACATCAGCACCTTCATCACAGGCTGCAATGCTCTGTCCTGAAGAAAATAAACCCCGTTATGGCTGTTGATTACTCGCAGTTAACGCGCGCGATTAACGCATTAAGTTTTTTGGCGATTAAAAGCTGCCTTGGATGGGTGATTGGTTAATGGTTAATAGCTAACGAACAACATGATATCTCTAACGTGTGAAGTACGGCCGAGGTCTAAAGTCATTGGGTGGGATTGAGCTGCTAGAACAGCGCTGCTGCGAACCTCAAATGCATGGACATAGATTGTCGTTAAAAACAGACAAAGGGGCACACAAGACACCGGCAAGGTAAGCACGGATACGCAGGCCTATCTCAGTTCACCAGCAACTACCGTCCCATAAGAGAAACTGTCTTATGCTGCTGAACTAAAATACTCTGTGGAATAACATCATCGACAAGCAGTGACTTTCTGGCATGTGAGTACTTGACTCGGGGCGTGAGACCACCAGCAAAATGTAGCTGGTAACTCGAATCTCTCCTTCTGTTTTTCACTTGTTGTGATGGAGATGTATTAACTTTCATCTATCCAAAATTCTTGGTAAGACAATCTAAACAGTTCATGGTACGTGAAGTTATTCGCATAGTTTTGGTCGATGGCACTATCCCAACATTTGAACGGTATGCCATTGAGAAGTTGGAACACATGTTTAGCTAATGGTAAAAATTGAAGAAGAACATTAGTCTCAGAAACTGCTCAGGACTGCGCCTTCACCGTTGATGCCTTTGCAAAACACTACTCCCAAAATTCAATCTGTTAGAGCTGACACCTTGGGCTTGCCTCCACCTGAATTCCTCTCTACTTACTGCACTCTAATGACCTTAAGTGAGGCAACTTTTGCTGAGCTACGGACCTTCATCATGTCTTCCGCGGCGCAGTCATGTGATCTCGACCCTTCACCAACGTTCTTGCTGCAGAGTTCATAGAAGATCTTCTACCGCTACTCACCTGCCTCTGAGAGTCCGATAGCCATCTAGTCGGTCGCATGATCCTCTTGGTAGCTCTCGTCCGAAAACCGGTCAACATCCACCTTCCTGAAAGCGGTGATCCTCATGTTATTTGACTTTATCAAAAAATACGTGCAATTAATCTAAAGATTTGTATGAATAGAAATAAACTTTCATAAACAAACACATGCGGGGTAAACAACGTCTTCTTTTCTGCCCTGCGATGCGAATTCATAGACTACGTATTTCTATTAGAGCATCAGATAGTATTGCGCTTTCTGTTAGCAGCTTAGCGACGCTACGCAAAATGTAAATGTAAACGTTTTTATATAACGACCGTATATGGTCTCGACCCAGCTTATTTTTCACTGAGAATCTGACCGTTTGAATGGCCTTCTCGGGTCCCTGTGCAACGACTGTACCAACAAGAGATTGAAATTTCTGAAGTAAACCAACACTATTGTAGTACTAGTACCATGGTACTTGGATATGCAATGCACGGGTGTCCAGAGGCTGATCAAGTTAATTTTGCCCTTGCCTACTTGGCCGCTAGATGTCGTCTCCGATCGTAGAGTAATGGATCAGTCTAGAATTGCCACAGCGCAGCATCGTGCATATGTCTCTGTTGGCTTTCCTGCTGCGACTCGTGCTGCAATCTTATCTAGTAGCACAACTGTTTCTACTCGTTCTCTTAAGACTGTTCTTTTCTCTAGGGGTTCTTCGCACTGAAAGCGCCTCTGATTAGGTTATACCAAAGATGGTAGAGTCGTAAACAATAAAATTTACTCTTCCATGTATTTATTCGTGGAATGTAGGCCCTATTGCTGCATGTATGTTTGCATGCCTGTACCTTACTATGTATTTATGTATGTGATTCCAATTTAGTTCAGATAGACTATCGTCTTATTTTACTCGAATCATTACAAAATTCTAAAATTCTAATCTGATTATTGAAGGAACAAATGTCTGTTTTTTCTATTTTCTTTCATCGAAATGATCGAATGAAAACATTTTCTGCAGACACAGACGCTAACTTTTAGTAAAAGGTATTGGGGCAACAGGCCAAAGGATAATATTGTGCAACAGCCAACAGTGCCTCTCCATGCTCAATCATTCGTAAATGTAATGTACTGTAAATCCCCGAAAATTTCTCAATGCCCACAAAAGCTAAGTTAGGGAGACCAGTTTATTCACGGGCTCATTCAAAGGTATGGCAAGGGGAAAATGTAGAAAGGAAAGGAAGAGAGCAATTGGGGAAAGGGAGGAAGAGAGCATATGGAGGGAAGGAAGGATGACGGAAAAATGGAGGAAGAGAGCAAAATATAGGAAAGGGAGAATGAGGGCATACGGTAGAAAAGAAGGGTGAGGAATTGGTTCGTTTCGATTCGCTAGGTGTCGCCATATAAACGGTGTTCCTTTAACGTATAAAAATTATACCACCGACGATACAAGCGCTCGCCTGCACCACAACACTACCGTGGCTACTGCGACCATCCGCCATCGACACCAATCTGATGCAGAAGATCGGCGACCTGAACGACCCTGTGAAGGAAAAGGGCCTGGTCAACGACCACATCCGTTCCTACGACGCACAAGTGGCTATCTACACGGATGGAGCGAAGAACGCAGCAGTCAGGGTGTCATGCTCATTCTACGTGCCCTCTAGTGGTCACCATGAAAGCTACCGGATGAGCGACTACCAAGCCCTTGAGCCGAACGTAGGGATGGCCAAGAAATACACCGATCCCAGCGGAGGAAGGAAATCGCCATGCCAAGACTCCGGCTGGGCCACTGCCTGCTGAACACTCAGCTAAAGAAATGGAACAGTCATCCGACCGGAAACTGTGACGAGTGCGGTGACATCCAGGAAACCGTGCGCCACTTCCTGCTGGAGTGCCCTACTCAGATGAGTCTCCAGGATGAACTCATCCGATTGTGCGCACGGAACAACTGGACGTTCGATCTGAGCACCGTACTCAGTCAAAACAGCTGCTTAGACACCATCTACAAGTGGCTGGCAGTTTCTGGTCGGAATATATAAATATATTAATATTAACATCTGAACGATATGATCTAAATAAAATCAATGACATTATTTTGCATAAACACTGTGAACATTGTATATATATTATATATATTATATATATATACTATGAGCGGAAATCCTTTGTATATACTTAAAATTGATTATTGCGTAGCAACGAACGCTATAGCATTGTATAGATTGAGTATGAACAGAACTCTTAGACAATGTATGACTATGCAGATGAACTGCATAAATGCAACGAACTCTGCAGCATCATGTATATATATATATATATATATATTGAGAAGAATTCTTGTAAAACTGATAATAACTGCATAAACTAAATGAACAATATTATATAAATATGAGACAATGCTGCACTAACATTTCATGTACATTGTGCCTTGTATGACGCACATCATCCTTGTCATGGATGCGTCGTTATGTGGCGGACAGGCCACAAGGCTTAAATGAATGATTTATTTAAATAATCGGCTCGCCATAGCGCTTAATTTAACGTGTATTTTTTTACAGTGTTGGTATAGGAGGGAAGACCGATCGGTGGTTTTTAGTTCATTGCATAGCTTGCAGACGCATGAATTGGCTTGAGTGTAGCCTGACATACGGTGCATCGCTATATGTGTGGAGCAGTGGTTCGTACTGTTTCATACTCAGAGTGGTTCTCGTACCGCTCCAGAGATCGTGTTGCCATATAAATACGACCTCTAGTGACAGCGGCTCTCGCGGTTAGGCCGGTGCTGCCTTTCGCTGATCTGGCGGTGTGGGCCCCTCTGCCGTCGATCGCAAGACGGGCTGTGCCCTGATCGTAGGAGTCGACAGGCTGACTGACAGAAAAAGACCGATCGTGAGAAATGCTCACCGGTTTGGGTGCCGTTCGAGAGTGCGTAGAGACCCGATTGAGAGAAATAAATGAATGAACGACGGGAATAGGTGACCGTCGGTGGCCGTGAGAAAGAGATCGGGTAAAGCCCCGAGGAACAGAGCGCTTATATCGAGAGAGGCCTCGTTGGCCGTTGAGATAATATGTCGGGAAAATCCCAAGCGGAGGCGATCGAAAATAGCGAGACATATTACGACGGCCGTTGAGACAATATACGGGAAGAGTTCCCCAGTGAACGCGTTGGTTAAAATACGGGGAGGGCGGCCCCATGAAGCCGTTGGAAACAGACCGAGAGAGCTACCGGTGAAGCCGCTGACACATATTGAGAAACATAATTACGTTCAATAAATACAGGAAGGGCGACCCCAATGGTGCGTTCGATACAGAGAAAGTTCTCATTGGTGCCGAAAACATGATCACTCCGCATATTCTTTGCTCTTTACGGTTTTCAGTAAACATCTATACTTGGGTACCTAACGTGGTCATACTTACTCCCCCCGTTTACGAGCAATCTGTTGATTTGCGTGTCTAATCGCTATGTCTTTGGTCGCGGTTTCCCCGCGTATCATTACTTGAGTTACTAAACGTCATATCTGTACTTGCGGTGTCCCCGCAGTATGTCTTCTTACTGTCTTTCGGTAAATATATTCTTGTGGCTACCTATGTCGGTCACAGTTACTCCTCTGGTTTTCCAGAAATTTATTCACTTGTGTGTCTAGTTGTAATATCTTGACTCGCGGTTTCCCCGTGAGGCTTCTACTTGCGGGACTAGCCGCAGAATCTCTTCTTGCAGAATCTTCTTTCTGTATAATCTCTTTTCGAGGACTTCCTCGAAAGATCTGTCCGTGGTTCGTTCCAGTGTACAAGAGACAGAGTACAATTGCTTCATAGAAAGTGATTATAATAATACAGGTCTGTATGAAACATAGAGGTAACGTGGTGACACTAACCTCAGGTGCCTGTGAGTGAAACGGGGCTTACGAGAGTTGGTGCATTACCGTTGGTCAGAGCTCTAAGTGACGAGTACATATATGTTCCTACGATGGGAGGAATAAATGCAGCCCATGAGAGTTACAGACATGTGAGAGTCTATATGATCGAATATTAAAGTATATATTAGATGAAAGCAGGCCAAGAAATATACTTGTTGGCTACCTAGTTCGGTCATAGCTACTCCTGCCAGTTTCCAGCAGGTTGTCGGAGACGTGAAAATTCGGGTGACCGAGATCGAGGAAATTCGGGTGGCCGCAGTCGTAGAAGTTCTGGTGGCCGCAAGAGATACACAAGCCGGGTAGATTCCCGAAGAAGCAACCATACAGACCGAGAGAGCTGAGAGAGTGTTTCCGCATGTTCTTTTCCCTGTACGGTCTCGTTAATATATATATATATATACTTGGCTACCTAACGTGGTCATAGTTACTCTCACGGGTTTTCAGCAGCACTTGAGTTGTCGGAGACCGTGGAAGTTCGGGTAGCCGAGATCGTTAACATTCGGGTGGCCGTGATAGGTACAGACTGGGTAAGTCCCAGGATTAGTGATCGCATATAGTCAGAGAGGCCCCGGTGGCCGAGAGTGGTACAGGCCGTGAAATGAGTTCGGGTGGCCGTTCGAGAGAAATACCGGGAAATTCCCGAAGGACCCGCCGGTAATACACGTGGAGGGTGAACACGTTAGAAGAGCACGTTACAAACAAACAAACAAGAGAAACACTGGTGCTGATACCTTCAGGTTACAAGTCAAATAACTCTTTTTGGTGGTTTTATGGTCTTTCGATAAATACTCTTGTTTGTTACCTACGTTGGTCATAGTTACTCCTCCCGGTTTCCCGAAGTCTCAGAATATATTACGGTGTTGGCGGACAATTGCCAACGCAGAGGGCGGTAAATCGTGTGCATTATAACTTATGCGTGTGAGGCCGGTATGCCGCACACGGAAATTGACCAAGAGACACGTAAAAGTCTGGGTTGTCCCTTGTCGTCCGATACCCAAGTATGAAACAAATGAACGCAGACGTGAAAGTCTGGGCAGTCGGAAATGGGCCAAGAGGCACGTAAAAGTCTGGGGAGTCGGAAACCCAGGTTAACGATAACAAGTAGACCAAGAATTGATCGACACGTATATTCCTGTCGGCTACCTACGTTGGTCATAGATACTCCTCCCGTTTTCCCGAAGTGTATCTACTTGCGTGTCTGATCGAAGTGATCGATACGAGTACGTTTGGGTAATCGGGTACCCAGGTGAATACATGGTTGCTTGTCGTCACACACAGTTCCGAGAACTGACTGAAGTGCGAGGTTGGGCCCCCTCGTGCATAGGTCGGATCGAAGATCTGTGTGCATATAGCGAAGGTTATAGACAGAAGACCTTCACTATCAGAGTCCGTGAATACCATGCCAGTGTCATTTTTATCGAAGCAGAGTATATCGGTGTTGGTGGGTAACTGCTAACACAGAGGACGGGAACTTACTCCGTCAATTGTGGTGCATGACAAAATATACGTGTGGGGCCGTTATGCCATACACAGATATAGATCGAGAGATACGTGTTGAGCAGAAGGCAATACGAGCAAACATAACAAGGGGAATCGTAACAGCAATAACAGCAAACGTAACAGCAATAACAGCAAACGTGCAGCAAGCATAACAACTATAGTAACAGCGATAACAGCAAGCGTAACAGCAATCGTAGCAGCAAAAAGAGCAAACGTGCAGCAATCGTAACAGCAATCACGCTCCCTCCCTATCCTCCATATGCTATCTTCTTCCCTATCCTCCGTTAGAAGAACGAAAACGAAACAGTCCTTAACTCCGTCAATGCTCATACTCTGGCGGTACCAGTCCAAAGCCTGGATGAAAGAGGAGGGTGAAGCTGATGAAGCTTTGTTGTCACACAGTGTCGTTAAACAGCAACAAACACAAACACTGTCCGCACTCTGGCGAACAGAAGGAATGGGAGGTTGAGGGCAAATGGAGGCAAATTAACTAATTATACCGTATTAAATAATAGGCGTATAAATTGCGCCATCTCGAATGGTCGCAAACTAATTATATCGTGAAAATATACACCTCAAACATTGCACCACCTAGCGAATGGACGTGAACTAATCACATCGTGTAAATCGACACCGTATACATATCGCCACCTGGCGAATGGAAGTGAACTAATTATATCGTGCTAAATAGACATTTTGCCCTCACTCTCCCTTCCTTCACTCCATTTGCCCTCACATTCACCCTTCCACCATTCGCTCCATTTTGGTGAAGGTTACCTAGTTGGGATTTTGCGGGTAAAATGTCTACTTCCAAAAATCGAATAAGTTATTTCAAGTTTGCGTAGGGGCCTATAAGAACCATAGACCTACTCAGATATATTCATTCGATGAAAGGATAACACCCACCGATCTATCCACCGACCGATCAACCCATTATCCGAACAACAGACCAGCCGATCAACCCACCCACCAATCAACCCACCTTCCAATCAACTCACCCACCGATCAAAGCACCCACCGATCAATCCACCCACCAATCAACCAACTCACCAATAAACCCTCCCTCCGATCAATCCATCCACCAATCAACACACCCACCAATAAATCCTCCCACCCCTCCGATCAACCCGCCCTCCGATTAACCCACCCACCGTTCAACCCACCCACCGATCAACTCACCCACAGATTCTTCCATCGATCAACCCACCCACCAATCAACCCACCCTCCGATCAACTCGCCCTCCGATTAACCCGCCCTCCGATTAACCCACCCACTGATCAACCCAATCATCGATAAACCCACCCACCGATCAACCCACCTACAGATTCACCCATCGATCAACCCACCCTTTCGTAAACCCGCCCTCTGATCAACCCACCCGCCGATCAACCCACCTTCTCGTCAACACGCCCTCCGATGAACCCACCCACCGATCAACTCACCCACAGATTCTTCCATCGATCAATCCACCCACCAATCAACCCACCCTCCGATCAACCCGCCCTCCGATTAACCCGCCCTCCGATTAACCCACCCACTGATCAACCCAATCATCGATAAACCCACCCACCGATCAACCCACCTACAGTTTCACCCATCGATCAACCCACCCTTTCGTAAACCCGCCCTCTGATCAACCCACCCGCCGATCAACCCAGCCACTAATCAACCCACCTTCCGATCAACTCACCCACCGATCAACCCACCAATCAACCCACCCACCAATCAACGCACCCACCAATCAACCCACCCACCAATCAACCCACCCACCAATCAACCCACCCACCGATCAACCCACCAACCTATTAATCAACCCACCCACCGATCAACCCACCCACCGATCAACCCACCCACTAATCGACCCATCCACCGATTAACCAACTAATCAACCCACCCGCGGATCAATCCACCTACCCACCGATCAACCAACCCACCGATCCACCAACTGATCAACCCACCAATATATGAACTCATCCACTCACTCGCTGATCCACCGATACATCAACCCAACAGATAAATTTTAAGGTGCTTGAGATTTCAGTTTATTATGGTTAAGACAGTTGTGCCCGATTTAGGTAAAATATCATCATATTTATTCGAATTACCGCAAATCCTAAAAAAAATTATTTCTGAAACCTTGAATACCATGTATTAAAGTTCAGTGGCTCCACTGGGTCTGGTGTCACCCGATGCGGTCGCTCATGGTGTCACCCAGCATAAAACCTCTCCCTTACTCACTTATTGTTGCCAAACAATACAGAATCCTTAGTTTGCCACACTGCTTATTGTATCGATGCTACTAGCAAATCGTTAGCTACCCAAAATTGTTCTTTCCGTTAAAAAATGAAATAACGCTCTGGTGATATGAAAATAATACTTTTTGCCAAAAAAACGTTTCCATGCAAATTTCTTGGTCATATTTTAAGCATGCGGTTTTATTTTCCGGTACTTAGACGTTTTCATTTTCCAATTACACGTTCGATGTCATAACAACTGTCAATTTCAGTCGTATCATCTGAAGGTATAGTGTTAATTTTAATATGCAATGTAGGCGCGCTTGTTTATATAACCAAAGCCTCTCTCGGAGCTCTCACCCAATGAAACACTAGCGATCAGGCGAATTTCAGAGGGAAGATTGCAACAGCTGAATTCAAAATTCAATCTCTAGCGAAACTAGGCTGCAATGAATTAGCCTCAATTAGGTCGTGATGTGGCTTTTGTGTGTGCTGAGTCATTTTCGAAGATTTACATACCCACTACATTTAATCAAACGAAGATACCTATGCAGTGAAATATCAGATCTATGCAAACACGTGATACTCACAATTCCCGGATGGTAGTTGGCGAGAATCACGCGGGAAATTTCTCTCAGTCCCTCACGCGTAGATCAGATCAAACTCTCGCAATCCGTTCACGTTATCCATGGAGTCCAGCTGCAATCTTTCATGCCTTTTTAAAATCAGCTGAAACTATTAAACACTGTCTGGGCTAGAGTTTGCAGAGGCAGTGACGTACCGAAACTCGAAGTTACGAGACTCCGCTGTTTGAGCGGCCTATACTACGAAAGCCCATCTGCCTGGAATCATTGAAGCGAATCCATCCTGCATAAGCTTGTTTATTGGGAAACTGCGCGGGAAATTTGAGCTGACTCCGATTGTCTCGTTATATATACTCACGCAAGTGTGCTCGTATGTGTGCATATGTTTGCATGTTAGTACGCATGCATGCCTTTATGCATGTACCTGTGTGTATGTATGTATGTACCTGTGTGTATGTATGTATGTACCTGTGTTTGTATGTATGTGCCTATAAGGGCTTGTATATGTGCATTTGTTCGTGTATAAAAGTTAATTTTTGTAAGTGGCTTCGTTCGTATGCATTATTCTGTGCGTGCATGTAGGCCTAATGTACATACATGTACGTCATGTCATGTCATGTCACATTGTCATCGTCGCACATGTCATAATGCAGAATATATCAATATAAGCTTCACACGAAATTCCACACAGATCACGATTAATCGGTCGCAGCACATTTTTTAAAAAGCTCACTTAATTTATTTCCGAATTTGCTCTCACCATACGAGCCGTGTAGGTTATGTTGGAAAATGGGCCTACCTTCAGTCTATCAACACATCCAAGCTCAACTCAGACAGTTGTATCCCGTCTAGGTTACATCATTTACATGTTAGCCTATACGTCATAATCTAGCGCTATAGCGACGAGCCGCTCTGATTTTCCAGTCGCTTTTACTACACTCTTGTCATTAGAGTGTTAATGCGAGGTACATTATTCTATTTAGGCAATTGTCAGAGGTCGTCGAGGGAAAACACTTGCCTGTGGAAATCGCCAATTAGGTTCACTGATTTCCTTCGTCTGGCGAATAACTGTGAACACGTTTACGGCCGCGACTTCGTCAGCTGACAACAATAAATTATTGGAACTGCATTATCGCCCAGCGTGGATGAGTTTGGATATTCGCGCGGATGGTTACCATGGGCCAACAAATAAGAAGATAGCAGAGGTAACGTCGTTGATGTTATCCATTGGCGCCTGCACAGAGCAGCTAGAACAGGCAGTGTTAGACTGTTAGTCCCCAGAGCCCCGCCATCCGTCACCGCTAAGCCCTCGAGTCAAAACCAGTCGCTACCGACTTCTAGCGAATCGTTCCTTAGCGACCAACTCCGGGACTAGTTGACTCCCAAGTAGCATGTCAGCATGTGAGCCAAATAATTTATATGGAGAGGAATGGTAACACGTCAAAATAATTGTAGGCTTTCACTCGATTGCATTCTGCAAATTCTGAAGCATAGATGTCGTTTGACTTGACTTCAATCCGTATGCATGCTACTCAAAATGGTGTTTAAAATTTCCTCAGGCAGTGGTTTTTTCTGCAAGCATAATATTTCATTGATATTTCTTCATAGATATAAAAAAACTGAATGTATTGGTTTGATTGACAGCTAGTTTCAAATAAATCAATCAATAAATTGTCAAACATACAATTGATACTCGCTCCTGAACTGTCCGACTTGAAATTTGATAGGAGTTATCAATTAATTCTACAACTCTTACAACCTGCGACCCAGGGCTCACCCATTTCAACTCCCTCTTAAAGACAAAAGACATTTTACATCCAGAGTTTTATTTATGGAATATCCAAAGTAGGCCTACATCAGTTGCTTTTATTTGATAACTTTCATTTTTGCTTCTGTTCCTTGTACATGAATGCTAGGCCTATTTGCTGCGGATTGTCAGCTTGTTTGATAAACGAAGATGCCAGAACTAATAATTCGCGGAATTCGTCAACGAGCAAGTTTTTGAGTCATCAATGGACCCTATATGTAACACCCATGAAGCACTAGTTGACAATAGGCCCATGATAGACTTTGTACATGTATGTTTGCATCTGTAGGCCTGCAATACGCTGTATACAATATGGCGATTCTGCTCTTTCCTTTTTTATGGGATTCGCCTACCGCAGAAGAACGCATTAAGATCCCTAACGTGCCTTCACCGTATAATAAAAGCTATTAAAAAGGCTGTATAGTCGAACAGGCCATTAGGCAACAGGCTGGGATAACAGTCTTCACAAGGATCATATATAATATACATGTTGAAAACATGAAACTGATATTACCTGTTGGTTGGTCTATGATGTGATATTATACGCTAGGCCATTGCTGTGTGTTATGGATTATGATGTTCAGGTATGATTGTTATCGAGGTCTAGAGATATTTTGCGTAAAAAAGGTTCGTCACATATATATATATATATATATATATATATATAAACGAGTCGGCATTTTTCATTTGATTACCAAGGCCTAACATCTTTTCCGTTACCTAATGATTGTTGATGCGTGACATTCATTCGTCAATGACCTGTGATTTTGTCTATCATATAGAAATCCATTATCCCAGAATAATACGCCTGCTTGCCATTCATTCTGCATGTCTTTCATTCTGAATACATGCATTCCTGCCTTACTTCATTTCTTCCTTTCTTCATGCTTACCATTCTGCCTGCCTGCCATCCCGAATGCATGCATGCCCGCCATCCTTTGTTACTTCCTTTCATGCCTACCTGCCTGCCTAACTTCCTTCCCTCCTGTCTGCAGCCTGCAGCCCACCTGGCTCTCTCAGTATCTGCCTGTCTGTATGACTATCTTCCTCCCTTCCTTCCTGCCTGCCTATCTACCTGCTTGCCCCTCTCTCTCTCTCTCTCTCTCTAAAGGCCTACCTGTGTGCGGGCTTGCATGCCTGCATGAGGTAACAGAGGACAGGTTTCGCTGTTGTGTTTGGCCACCCATCGGGCATGTCTGTCACTCGTCATGTTGACTGACAGGCATGACATTTGGAAGCGTCACAGTCATCATTTGTTGATTGAAGCAGCCGATGGTTGGTCGCAGGCGCTTTAGAAGTCCAAGTCACATGTCGGCATATGGAACTGGCGCCATCTCTCGTCCACCGCATCTGGAGAGTAAGATGTTTTCTCATCTGTTGGTATGCTGTGTTCATGTATAGCACCGCTCGTGAATAAGCTGGTGCCTTGCGCTTGGCTTTTAAATGGCGCTTTAGAAATTTGGGGATAACGTATAGTAGCAACATGCTCTTTCGTTTTAAATACAGGTACCGTCGATGTATGTATGCATAGAATATTCTTCTAGGACCCATTTCAACACTTTAGCTTTATTTAAAACGTAGAAGATCAACTTTTTGAGCTAGGCCTATACCTTGCGAGACAGCCATGGGTGTGAAACCCTGTCGACTTCATTTTCGCGACCTCGGCATAAGAGGGCGGGTGAGTGGGTGGCCCGTTCTCTCGTCTTCTCCTCATCCTCCCTCCGTCCGTGTGCGGTCGGTGTACTCATCATAGCTGGATTGACTATGGTCGTAGGTGGAGCAGATATCTCGAAACAAATTCTGCCACGTGGGGATTTGAACCTCTTGCTTGACACGGTATATTTCCTGGATCGAAGACCTGTTGGTGTCCGCTTCAACCCTGATCCCAGCTTCCAGAGTTTTCTGTCATCTGGCACCAGATATCCAGACTGCAGCCTGGTCCATGGGTCGAAGATCTGTTTTGTCCCAATGCAACCTTGACCTCGGTTTCCAGAGTTTTCTGTCTTGCGCTGGTTCGGCCATTTGTTTTAAGAGATCCAGGCCCCTGATGTAACCCATATCCCCGTTTCCAAAGCTTTCCGCTGCTTCTGTCCTTGCATTTGATCTCCATCGTCTATTTCTTTACAAACGGGAGTAGGCCATATCAGCACTCTTCCGTTCGACCCTCGCTCTTATCCCATAGGAGAGTTCCAGGCTTGGGACTGACTTCCATATACTATCCAGTTTCCGTACGGCGTTGCCTCTCACGTTAGCCAGCTTTTCAAGGTCCTTGTTGGGCCTTTCCATCTCGCGTATACACAGCGCCGTATAGGTAATACTTTGGCCAAAGTCTTCAATCGATCACCACTGAGCAGGCACTCCCCTACTCCACTGTTTCATCCCCATCACCACGCCATGGTGTGGGCACGACTTTGAGGGAGTAAATGATGCTACCCTACAGATAACCCTTAACTCTGATTCGACGCACGAATCTGCGCTTGACTTTCCAGTTTGGAGCTAACTATTGCGGTTTTTTCATATATTTTCCTTTTTAAGTAATTTTTTATTATCTTGCTATATTAGACAGAATCCTTATTAGCTTTGACACAATAAGAAGTTAGATGATAGACCGATAGTTTGATGGCTTACGTCTTACGTCTTTTAAAAGTGCGCAGGCTCAACCTGAGGGGGCTTGAACACCAATAGATCCGGGAAGACCTACACATGCAGCAATTGCATTTGCTTTTATAGAAAGTGCATTATATGCACGATGCATATATCTCAACATTTCTATCGCGTCTCGTGAAAAACAAGCGCCATATATCAATTTAGGTGTATATATACAACGTAACATATGGTCCTAGCAAGAAACGACAGCCCATCTTGTGACAATATCATACAAATGAAGATTATGTTTATTTTACACTCGACCCACACCCGCACATCCATTTCTGGCGCCGTCACGGCCGATTTATGGCAGTCTAATCTGCCAGTATAGGTAGTTGCGTGTCAGATTTTTCGCTCTTTGCACTCGCCTGATTCATTGGTAGCGAATCATCCCAGCTGTAAACTATAGCATTTGCTGCCAAAATGTAACGCTCCTAAATATCTCTGCGCCCGGTTATGCCGCGACTGGGAGACCATGCTGGTCTGATAGCATCTGACCGTCATTGGGCAACTTTTCTCCGTCGTAGGCCAGCGTTTTCACCGTCGCGCCAATTTCGAAGCAATTGTAAAATCGGACAAGAAAGAATTGAGGTAAGTAGGCCTATTTGTTACGAGAATCCTGATTTAGACATCAATGCAGCCCCTAAACTGTCGGTTTCCAGATTCGTGGGCTTATGCAGGGATTGTAGGCCTATTAATATGAGATGGCTTTCTCCGTTGGCCATTGGCTGAGAGTATCCATGGTAACAAAATTACGTCACAATGCAAGGCTGAATGTTTTGTATACGAACGTTTCCATTAACGACAACTCCCAAAAAAATTTTTATTTAGATAATAGGACACGCTTCGAACGTCAATGCTGCTCGCGCCTTCCGCCTGTTTGCTTAATTAGAAAGTGTAAAATCGTGTCTATTAAGTTATTAACCACGTGAAGACTTCGTTTTGCAGTGTGTTGGCTGATAGAAATTAAAATGGCACAGATCTAAGTCAACTACTTCATGTAGGCTAAATCAATACAGTTATAATGGTCGCTGCAATCAAGTAGGCCTAATTATTAATACTTACTCAAACTGTAAGCTAAAAAACCGGCAGTTAAACATTTAACTTACCACCTATAAGATCTTGAATATGTCTACGTTATCTGAATTGTTAAAATTCATTTGCGACCACGTGCACATGTGACCCCGTCTATAAAAGAAATGGCCAACAGTCGCACACAGCGACTGTTATGTATACCCCATACCTCAGAATGTACTGAACAGTGGACGTAGGCAGTGCCTAAAGTGGTCTGGACGGTCATGGACGGCGTCCAGGCACTTATTTTCACGGCTGGACGCCGTCCTGCCACTTCTTGGCCAGCAGAGCCTGGACGCCGTTCATGCAACATTGCAATTCGTCTACGTACGTTATTATCAACAGCATTTAATTATCTATTATTCCAAAAAATCATATTTTCATTAGCCTTACTAATTAACTGAAATAGCTTATGTATATAACGGATGTCTATAATTCCTGTTATGAATTTGAGTTTAGTTACCTTTTCCTCAAATTAATTTTCGTCTTATGCGCTTCCCGCGTTTGCTGCATTTGGTGATTAATTTTCAGATGTAAAAAGCAAAAAAGTTGTTTAACTGGTTTGACAAGCTGATCAGGCCTAGCAAGTTAGTAAACTAATAAAGTTGCACTAGGCTTATGCCTGAATTTCTTCTATTTCAAGTTGCGAAACGATGAAACGTGTAGTCTAGCAATATATAGGCCATAATTTATATCTAATGGTGCTGCTATAAGGCCCATAGAGAGTAGAAAACTAAAGAAGAAGGCCTTACGACTTTACAGGTCACTAGTAGTAGTAGTAGTAGTAGTAGTAGTAGTAGTAGTAGTAGTAGTAGTAGTTGTAGTAGTAGTAGTAGTAGTAGTAGTAGTAGTAGTGGTAGTAGTAGTAGTAGCCTACATCAAATCCTAGAGAGAGGCCTAGAAAAAGTTAGTAACCATGATTGGAAAGTGGTGCGGCGAACAAGACATCGCCACATTCTTCAGGCCTAATAGTAAAAGAATCTGCATCCGAAGCCTCGAATGGCAGATCTATAGACTGAACCCAAGACAATCTGGCAACACGGTTTACGATCCACTATATATCGCTAAAGTAACATCTGCCAAACAGTATTTTAAGTTCATGTGGTTCAGTCTCTCCCATACATACATAGACTATATATCAATATATATCAAACGAAGATATAAATTATATATATGAAATGATGATATATATAGGTCCATGGATATACGTATATATAATATCCATAGGCCTAGATATATATACACACATACATATATATATACACATATATATATACATAGGCCGATAATGGTAATTCTATATATATACGGGCCTATAGATATATCTCCCATATTCAACGCGGACGATCTAATCGATTGGCACTACACCGTATCCCACAAAGCAAATGGCAACCAGGCCTGTGATGTGATATTGGGAGCATATAGATCTTAGAGCCTTCCATTCAAAAAGAGGCGCTATAAAAATCAACGAAAAAATTACTGCTGCTATTTATAGCATTCACAAGTCTTAGATACGGTTCTTTTGGCTGACAACCTCTTCAGCCGTGCTTGCAACATGAATGGTTAAGATGGATATTTTGATACCCGACTCCCTGTCATCGGTTTGTATAATCGGATATATATAATTACATATATATAAATTATATATATAAGTGTGTGATGAGCGTCGTGAATGGGTCATACAGCAGTCCTCTTATTATCGTCTGAAGAATCTATAGCACTGACATATTATAGGGACCTGCGTCCGACGGTGCTCTAAGGGTGTAGGCCTATTGTATAGCAGTTCGGAACAGTATCGCTGCGCCGTTACCCAACCATTCGAGTATTGTTTTTGCGTCTGTGCCTGGTTCTCTCTGCTGTTGAGAGAACCGCTGCACACGCTGCGCTGACGTGAAGCGAGCACCGTGTGCATCGATGCGTAGCATTTAAAGGCGCCGATGCAAACACTGCGCACGTCTACAAAGACGAGGAATGTTATGCGACGCTGATCCGATCGTCGCTCAGCGTGTAATCAACGCCAATCGACCGTGAGCGTCACGTATACATATACTCTGTTATATAAATAATTATATATATTTGTATACATGTAAATCATGCACTTAATGTTATATGCATTTTATATACGAATCTACATAAATACGTTCATATACTTATACACATTCATGTATAGGTATATGTTGTATAATATTGTCTTTAAGCATAAAGCGCCTCCTCGAAGTCGTACCCACATCTCAACGTGGTGACGGGGTGTAACAGTATAATAAGGGAGTAACTGCTGAGGCTATTCCGTCAGTGCATGGTGAAAGCTTTGGCCGAAGTACAACCGAGGGCACTACGAAGGTGGAAAGGTTCAGAAAGAACCCTGAAAAAGGATGTTTAACTTGAGGTGCAACACACCTCTGATACTGGATGGTGTCAAGCCTGGAACTCCCCATGTTGCCATCGTCTGCAACTAGTGCCGAACGCTAAACTCGGGAAGCCTATTAATAAAGAGGTCCGAGAATTGATGTTTGTGGTCTACTAAAAATTTGACCATTTGCATTTCGATAACTACACCGTGTCTCAATAAAATCTGTGTAAAATTATTTATGTCGGAACTTCGTCAAATTTTCACCAATTTTAATAACTTTTGGTAGGTAGATGGAAAAATGGGTGAAATTTTATTCTATATATAAATTTTCGACATCACCTGACTCATATCACCGCCCTACCGTGTTAAACACAGATGTACCAATTTTTTATATAACGCTTACATTTCATTACTTCCAACAAACTATCTGACGACCGAATTAGAACGCAGTAAAGGAAAAATCAAAAATATGGTTTACTTAGCTGAGTTTTTAATTGTTATGACAGATCTGCTTAAAGTGTTAGAATTGGTGCTCGAAATGTGCCCGCTTACACGGACACAAGCGCTTATAGCAGCATCAACGATCTAGACTGGTCATAGCGCGTCCACTAGTCGATCAGACGCGTTTTGCGCTTGTAGACGTTGGCCATTCTGGAGCGATAAACCTTCTCCTGCAGCACACTCCATATATGCTATAGTCGACTGGGTTAAGATCCGGTGAATTCGGCGGCCACAGTGTTGGAGGGATGAAGTCGGGCGTCTCTCGCTCCAGGAAAGAGACGGTGTCGCGATGCGAGCTCGATGCGACGGGGCGCCATCCTGTTGAAAGACAAAAACCTCGCCCTGGGATATCCTGCGTATGTCTGGCAGTAGCTTCTGGGCAAGAAGGTTGTCGGGATAGTATGGCCCATTCACTTTGATACCAGCTCGATGAAATGGAGTTCAGTGCAGCCAAGAAAAAAAATTAAGCGTTATACAACAAAATTGGTACATATGTGTTTAACAAGGTAGTACGGTGATATGAGTCAGGTGAGGTGGAAAATTTATATATAGAATAAAATTTCAGTAATATTTCCATCTACCTACCAAAAGTTATTAAAATTGGTGAAAATTTGACGAAATTCTGACAGAAACAATTCTGCACAGGCTTTTTGAGACATCGTGTCTCACACACGATATTATTAGGCCTACTATTACATAGACGTCACATAGGTATTGTTGCTTTCTGCTGTCAAGATAATTCCTGGACGAGTCCAGCACAATGGCACGTAGGCAAATATCATGTAATTTACGATAGACCATAGTCAGTAAGTTATTATGAACTGCATCAAACGCTTTTGCAGCGTCGATAAATAAACCTAATGCAAATTCACCCAGATCAATAACACACGATATTATTAAGCCTACTATTTTATTAATGTCCTGAATATTTAGATCCATGTATGCCTACACATATCATTTGCATATGCAGATACATTAATATATTTACAAATATATATATATGTATATATATATATAGGCCTATTATACATGGCTCATCTATATTTGTAACATGCGATTTTGGTGCTCATTTTGGTGGTTAATTGTCATGAATCTGTGATCCGTGCATGGGTGTGCATGTATGTCTGTGCGTTTGTGCAGGTATGTGTAGGCGAGTGTCTGAAAATTCTAGACCTGCTGTGTGAATCGTGATATGACCTACATGTGTGTTTAATAGCTTTACTCATCTGTGTATACATATGCAGATATCATCTATAGAACACAGAGGCCTGTGTTAGCATTTTAGGAAAATCAATAGGCCTGTATGGTATTTTATATATTATATACCCCATACATATATTTATATATACCATAGGTTAGACAGAATGCAGCAAATGTTCACATAATTTGTTTTTAAACAAAGTAATGTGTGTCACGACACGTATTTCATTCGGGACATTGTTCCAGGCTACAGGACCACTGCATCTGTAACCGTGATTATTCTGAACATTACGTTACAATAGATAGGCTTGAACAATATATATATATATATATATAGATCATTATTATACATTCAGATTAGCTGAACATTCGTTAATACAGACAGTATAGGTTCTATCAATTACTCACGTAGGCTCTAGTATAACTAGCATTTACAGGCACCAAAGCACACTTCTGATAGCGCTAATAAGCGCGGTTGTAGTCATGTGTCGTTGTGAGTAGGTTGATTTTTCAAGTAGATATTATGGAAGACTTTCTCCTAGTTGGGTTCACTGGTGCAATGTTACGTAAGACAATCATCGACATAAATGAGATACTGAGTCTGACAGCAGTTCGTAACAAACATTCGTATAGATTTCATCTGTATTTCATCAAACAGTTAAACATTCACTTCGTTTATTTTAGAAAAATAATTATAATCTCTTCATTATAAAACTTTTCGTCTTGATTACTTACTTGTTGACTGTGTTGCGTCATCGGATGTGTGTGGTTGTGCGGCAAGGAGCGCTCTACTTGAGCGCATTCGCGGGCGGCCATATTGTTTACAAATTGGGGCTTCTAGTCTTCCGGATTACCGAAGTATTTTTGTTTACTTATTCACAGGAACTGTAAATGGTTGTAAAGCATTCAAATCGAGGCGTCGTATTATTTTTTTGTGGGATCGGCAGCGTTTGATGTAAAACTTTACCAGCAGTATAACACAGGACCCGTATCCGGCCGCACTCTTAGTCCATACCAATTAAATCAGCGAGACATTGCAGCTTCTCGCGTGTTTTGTTCCAATTTATTGGTACGTTATCTGGAAAACAGTGGGTCATTTTTTAAAACTTATAAACTAGATTTCTTAAATCCGGCATAAATTCTGTTTACAGAATTCGCTAACAACCCTAAAGTACATTAAAAGGCACATTCAGACGTAGAGTGCAATTGAATTCTGACCTACCGTACCGATAAATTCAACTAGTTTTACTACATCCAAGCAAGAAAATAGACGCTTTTTCACAGTATACAAGCGAAATATATTTAAACAAACTCAGTTACCGCAGATCAGCTGCAAACGATAAAGCCATGAGTTACAAGAAATCATACAGCTGTCGCCAAAAAAATGGCTGTTTATAGCCCAAAAAATTCGCACAAACGGTCGAGCTAATAGCAAAATACCGCATTTATGGCCCATTTTCAATAGTTTTTTGCGTATGTTCCAGGTTGAATTTTTTTTAAAGTCTTAAAATATGTTTAATAATAGTCAAAAAAGTGTGTTGCTTTTATCCACAGTTTGCACAATGCACGAAGCAATCGTCCTCAGTACAGGGAATGTGTAATCTCAGCCACGTAATCTACGTTTTCAGTCTTCACTTTTTCATAGGTATCAATCATGTATTTCCAAACTAATTGTCATTACCAATTAGTTTAACAATTACTAAAGTTATATTCTACAAATGACCGGACACCACCATGTCCGATAACATCTGAAATTTCTGATCGGACAGTTTGTTGAAATACCGGACTATTCGGTACAATGCCGGACACCGGACAACCCTAATGGGAAGCAACAAGAATATAATTAGGCCTACCCTTCTCTATATAATATATAATTATATATATATATTATGTAGAGATGGGTAATATTATAAATCTATACAATACATCGTTCTTGTTCTTATAACAGCCCGCATGTATAAATGCATAGGGTCCATAACTCCATATATATATATATATATTATATGTATAGATATTCACGGTATGATACTAAACATCACCAGTTTCATGTGGATGTGATGCATTCATATGCATACATTTGCAAGAGCATAACGAGCGATGGTACACGTTCGTTTTCAAATCATATCTATCACGGTTACATTTAGGCAACATTGAACAAAAGCAGGTGCGCCGTGTTGATTGCCCGGGAAAACGCATTTAGTAGATGCGCATGTATTTCTGTGTCTGTGTATATGTAGACTATGTAGACCTATAATTATGATTCCTTGTATGTGTGTGTGCGTGTGTGAGTGGGTTGTTGTCCGTTATGTGGCTTTCAGATCGTAATGGATGAACAGTGTAGTATATCGTCACATATATATGTGTATATATATATTTACCGTCACAGACATACCGTAACATTTACTGTCATGTTTATGGAAAAGATATATATATATATATATATATAACTTTACATATATACATATGTGCGTAGGCCTATGTCTTGCAAGATGGATCCTATTGAATTACATCACGGGTCCATATTCAGCATTGACCCACAGAGGACTTTAACGTATCAAATGGACATCGTACAGACTCATATATGACACTAATACACTTAGACTACATCTCTAGACCTGTGATATTTGCATCTGGATTTGAGGGGAGAGAGAGAGGGGGCAAAGTATAGTTAGTTAGAACTTAGGCTGACATTTCTTAGTGTGTGTGATTATAAGTTTTCTGTCCCAGGTCACTATATACGCAATGACTTGAGTTGGGTTCGAACCTGACACCTGCGACCCTTCGGTTGCAAGGCACTGAACATACTGAAACGCCACCGCGTCCCATTGTCTGCATTTATCAGTAAAAGAGTAGATTGTATTAATACTATTCAATCGTTTGCATTTGCAGAGGTATACCGGCTGGACTCTTAAGTGCCTAGTAATTTCTGGATTTCTTTTGCATCAAGTTATGGAGAACGTAAGTTTCGGTTAATCGGAAGAAACGAAGGATACCGGAATACAAGATAAGCATTTATGCATGCATTAAGGATTTTAGCGACCTATTCATCGATTGCTAAATATTTTAGGCGATTTATTTGGGATTGTTCGATTTCTAAACTTGTCTCCGTGTTGCCGACGTCAGCAATGTGGCGAACAAATAACAGCGATAAGCTTAACATTAGAAATGTTTGAGTGAAAACTTAGGCAAACATTTTGCAGTTATATTAAGGTAAATGCCGCTGGAAAAGTCCCAGACGGCGACGGAATTAACTGCATGTCTTCATTCCTATATAGGCAGTTCACTTACCGACTGGTTCTAGTACATCGCTGACGTATCAACCTCAGCGTTTGGTAAATATAGGCCTAATTTAATTTTTGTGTAGAAACAAAATATACTACTTAGTAGTATACCCACTCAGAGGTTTACAATTTTAACAGTCACTCGCGGATTACATAACAAGTACTAAATTAATCGAATTTAATCCATTAATCCATAGGTAAAACTAAGATAATTGATCGATCAATATTGTTAACCAGTGCTTGCCCTGAAGTATATCATATGTGTGTATGTATGAGTCTATGTATGCATGTGTGCATGACATTGCATGTATGTATGAGGCATGTATGTATGAGTGGACGCAAACGAATGTAGGCTCGTACATCACGGTAGATGTATTGATTCTATTGAATCATATGATGTGAATGTGTGTAGGCATATTCTCTTTCGTATTTAGGTGTACGCATGTATGCGACGCTATGCGCCCGTATGCATGCGCCGGCGACTTCCATGGTGTATAATGCTTGAACACTCAGAAACACCGGAAACGAGAGAAACAATTCCAAGGTCACATTAAGAGCACAAATGAACGATGATTGTCGAGCAAATTTCGCATGTGACTGACAAATAATTAGTCAAAAATGAGAAGTCATTGAAATTGCGGTCATCAGTCATAATAGCCACCGAAGCATGCTGTCATCGCCAGTCCGTGACATCTGTGTGTACTTGTGTACATAGGTCTACATGCCTGCATGTATATACAACATTCGCTACTTGATCATAACTGTAGACCTATGCTATAAATAGTAGTAGAAGCTATTTACCGTACGATTGTGTCGACCATATATAAATATATATATATATATATATATATATATATATATTGCCCTTACTGTACCTGTTGCGTTTGTCCGTTCATAATTATTGATAAATACTACAAAAGGTGGTCAAATGAATTATATGCGGAGAAATGTTTCATCCTATAGATGCTGTAAGATGTCACGAGTCCTTCAGGTAAATGTTGAGATTGTTGACCCTTGCCTGAGTGTCCGATGTATAGCGAAGGTTTTTCGTTTTAGCAGTGCTGTGCATAAGGAGGAATTCTGAATGGCGTCACTGGCAAAGGTCGCGACCACTCAAACATGCTTCATGATGATATTCCTTTATTTACAAAGAAAATAATCTGACAAAAGCGCAGAAATGCTTACATGAATGACAGTGAACTATAGGAACCTATCGAAAATCGCCTCGGACATTCGCCTCGGCCGAATATCCAATTTTGTAGCTATTCGGAAGTATTCGCCTCGGCATATAGTAGGCCTATATATGCAAATAGGCCTAGATAGTTAAAAAATTGAAACTATGATAAAAAATTCGTAATTCGATAAATAATTTAATCGATTTCCAATTTCCTCCTACTAATGAGAGGCTAAAATTTAATTAATATTATTTTTAATAATAATAACAATTTTTATTATTATTATTATTTCCGAAATTTGATACCGCCCTTCTTCCAACATTTTTTTGCTCAGAAGTGCACACACACGCCTCTACGGCGCAATTGCAGTTGTACTGCAGAGCAATGGTGCGCGAAGGACTTGCTCAAGGTCCCTAAACAGTGACTGACGCCACGGACGAGGCTCGAACCCGCGCGCTCAGCACACACTGAACACCACGGGCAATGCCAATGGTGAATAGTACTACACGGTGATTCATTAAAAAACGTACCTTACATAGGTTAGCATAACTCAGGTAAATGACCATTAATTTTAATGAAATTTCAGAATAATGATGCTTGATATTCTATTCAAGTGCTACATAAATCATTTGACACACCAAGCTAAAATGACGTAACGCGATTGACGAAACTAATGACGTCACGAAAATATCGCGAAAAAATGGTGTTTACCGAAGAGGATAAACAATTTGTTACATTCTTACGAAAGAATAAAAAGTACAGTGCAAAACGTTTTCTAAAGAAATTTCCTGATAAAGAGTGGACTCTTGGTGGATTAAATGCGTTACTTTCAAAGATCGACAAAACTGGGTCTTTCCATCTTCGACCAGGCAGCGGCCGCCCGCGTACGGCAGCAACAACCGACAATGCTGAAAAGGTTGAATCGCTGGTGCTCAGCCAGGAAGATATGCCGCAAACGCATCGCACACAGAGACAAATTGCTCGAGAAATAGGAATCAGTCAGACATCAGTTTGGAGAATTGTCAAGAATGATTTACATTTGCGATGTTTAAAGAAACGACACGCTCAAGAACTCACAGCAGCCAACAAGCAAGCAAGATTGACACGTTCCCGTCAGCTACTGAGGTTGTATCCTGCAAGCTTAGTGAATTTCATTTGGTTTACTGATGAGAAATTGTTTACTGTGGCAGCACCCAGTAACAGTCAGAATGATCGTATTTATGTCTCAGCCGGTACAAGGAAGAGAGACGTTCCAGCAAATCGTCTTTTGCGGACTCGACCAACTTTCAGCAAGTCCCTTATGGTATCTGTCGGGGTATCTGCACTCGGTCGTACGAACATCCATTTCATCGAACCAGGTGTTAAGATTAATGGACAATATTACAGAGATGTTCTACTAATGCAGGGTCTCTTGCCTGACATTCGTGAGATAACGGAGTATTTCATCTTCCAGCAGGATAGCGCTCCTGCGCACAGAGCTCGGGAGACCGTTGCGTTACTCGAAACTGAAACACCTGATTTCATCCCGCCTAATTACTGGCCACCTAATAGCCCTGATTTGAATCCAGTGGACTATAAGATATGGAGCGTCATGCAGGAAAAAGTCTACAGAAATCGAATACATGATGTCGACGAGTTGCGTCACCGAATTGTGGAGGTATGGGATGAAATGGATCAGCGCATCATTGATGAGTCAGTCAGGCAGTGGCGTAGGCGTCTTCGCGCGTGTGTTACTGCCCGAGGGGGTCAATTTGAACATAAACTGTAACTTTCTTCCTATTCAGAACTGATTCCTCTATGTTCACTTAAAATTTTTTTGACATAAACCGATATTTGACGGAGTTACAATTAAATATCTAGGGGTACGTTTTTTAATGAATCACCGTGTATATGTGGCACAGTGGCCGATCGGTTAGAGCTCTAACCGATCGGCCACTGTGCCACATATATTACTATTCATCATTGGCATTGCCAACGGATCTGTCATCAGGCCATCTAACAAATTCAATAATAATGATAATAGTAATAATTATTACTATTATTAGTTTAATCTCACTATTAGAAAACTCTTCATCTTAGGCTTCGCCATGCATAACTACCTCTCTCATTCCAATGCACTTAAGTTGCAGTAACGTGCAGCCTTGCAATACAAGCAAACTGTAGTAATGGACCAGCTTTTGCAGCTGCTGGTAACAGCTGTACTAGCCCTTAATGAAAGTTGGTTCGTTCAAGTTATGGACGATTCCAATCATTCCATTAATAAGCCAGATTAACATTTTGTGCATAGGTGGAGAGAGGAGGAGTAAAAGAAGGCATCCAATGCCAAATTGCGAGCTCGAAAGTTACAAACTTTCACCGAGAGTTATAAAGGTTTTTGTTGGAGGCTTGGAGCCACTGTAATTAGGCGAACAAGTATACTGGATGCCTCTGACAGTCCTCTGTACTAGCAGCTGTAGGTCAAGGACTGAGTCCCCTCTCTTGTTGTTGTTGTTGTTGTTCTAGTTCTTCTTCTGTTTATTATCTCTTTTCTTCCACCTCTTCATCATCTTCTTATAATTATATTTAATGACAATCACGCTCTGCTACATTGTCTGACTCTAATGTAGACCTTATTTCACGTGCGGGCGATGAACGAGATTGATCGACCACCATTTGACAACTCGTCCTCTTAAAATATGGATGCAGCTCCTTCCTATTTGCTTCTCCAGCAGCATTAGCACCACCTCCACCACCTCACCACCCCACCACCACTACCTCACCACCCCACCACCTCTTCACCCCTCATCTCAAAACCACCACCAGCAACCTGGGCGAACTAGACTCTCAGTGGTCGATGATCACGACCAAGAACCATCATAACTATATCGCTGTCGTCGGCAACCGAGAAAGAGGAGGTCCAATCATCCAGCTAGGCATACAGGGATGGAAACAGTAGGCAGCCATGGCAGATAGGGAGACTGACAGGCATGACTGACGGACGGACAGACAAGGGAACAGAAAGGTGGGCAGGCAGAACGCACGTGCACCATATCTGATGCAAGCAAAATGAAGAAATGCAATGGCGGCAGTGACAGTGACGGTGATAGAAGACGAGGAGGATTCAGAGGAGGAGGAGGAAGAGGAGGAGGAAGAGGAGGAGGAGAAGGAAGTGGAGGAGGAAGAGGAGGAGAAGGAGAAGGAAGAAGATTAGGGAAAAGGAGGAGGAGGAGTAGGGCGAGGAAAAAGAAGAGGAGGAGGATAAGGAAGGATAGGAAGAAGAGGAGGAGGAAGAATAGGACGAGGAGGAGGAAGAGGAGGAGGCAAAGAAGGAGTAGGGCGAGGAGAACGAAGAGGAGGAGAAGACAGAGACGGACAAGAAGAAGGAAGAGGAGGCGAAAGTGAGGATTAGCTCGGATTACGATAATTAGTTTCTTGAAAGCGATTCCAGGGATCAATGCAAACACCCATTTGCAGCGGTTCACTTGATGCATCTCTTTTCGTTCCTTCCCGTTGCATATGATATGCGGAGTGGTCAACGTACGTCGCCATAGGTACACATTGTTTATGTCGAATCTCTCAAAGAGGTTTCCCCTTAGTAGCACCTGAGCGTCGTGTTGTACTCTTCGACACTCTTCACTCGCCCCACTCCTACAGTTTCTCATCCTCCCGGAGTCCTCCTTCCTCCCCCCTCATATGGTTCGTCGTTACACTTCACCCTGCTCCTCCTGCTCCTCCTTCTGCTCCTCTTCCATTTCTGCATTGCTCTGTCATACGTTAGTCGGGTTAATAAATGCGTGTGATGTGTTATTGATGTTGTCTATTTTGTTGCGATGAGATATAAGCCTACTGCATTGACGTTACCTTAACAAATTAATTCTATACTCTCTGTTCCGTTCTTCAGGCCGTCTTCGATACGAAGGTAGGTCGCGTCCTGCACGATCCTTCTCCATTTCTGTCTGTTATATGTAGTCTGTAGTTCTCATCATCTGTGACGTTGAAAGGTCCGTCCATTTTCTGATATTATCTAGCCAGTTTCTTCTTGGTCTTCACCTTCCTCTAGCACCCTATATTGGTTTTTGTTTCAGCTCTTTCTTTATGCCACCTTTTCTTTCCCTAAATTGTATTCTAGTGCAAATCTCAATAGCAAAATCAGCCGTGAGAGTATGATAATTATGCATCTGTGAAAAGCTCTCTCTATAGTATCCGTGTTACATATCCGTGTCCGGATACGGTCTGTGCGTTTTAAGCTCCTCAGAGTAGTTGAAACAGATACTGATCCCTCGTCAAGCCATAGATCTCAGAGATGGAAGGAAATGGTGTCAGCATAGGGTTTCAATCAAGTCAAATCGTCCAAACCCTTCAACTGTGCTACCATAGAATTGTAATTCTGTGAAATTCGCATCAATCTATTCAGGACATCAGAAAATTTCCTTCCAGAAATCCCCCCGAATTTCCCTCTGGATATATTCCCCGGAATTCATCCCCCAATGCAACAACTATTTCACGTGTTCTCATTGCAAAAGAAACACATGACCAAACACATGACCAAACACATGACCAAACACATGACCAAACACATGACCAAACACATGACCAAACACATGACCAAACACATGACCAAACACATGACCAAACACATGACCAAACACATGACCAAACACATGACCAAACACATGACCAAACACATGACCAAACACATGACCAAACACATGACCAAACACATGACCAAACACATGACCAAACACATGACCAAACACATGACCAAACACATGACCAAACTACTCTCTTGCATAGTGCATACATAGCACACTAAACTACTCGCTTGCTTCTCGTGCATAAAACGGAAAGCAGAAGAAACGGAAGGAACACCACAGCAGAGTCTCGTGCACGAACTGCAAGAACTAAGTCAAGTTTTTGGAAAACATTTCCGGGGGACAATTCCTAGTTTGCCGGGGAAAAATTCCAAGGAGGAATTTCCAGGGAAAGATTTGGGAGGTGGGAATTTCCGAGGAGAAATTACCTGAGGGAAGTTAGATATAGACTCCTATTAAGTTCTCTTCACTTCTGTGGGAGTCTCTCCATTTCTCTCTCAGTCTCTCTACTCTCACTTCATCCACCTATCCACCGATCCATCCATCCATTCGTCCATAGAGCCGTCCAGTCATCCATCCATTTATCCATCCACCCACCCTCTAGCCCACCCATACATCCGTTATCCGTCCATCCATCAATCAATCTATCCATCCATCTAGCCCTCCAGTCATCCCATCTATCTATCTATCTATCTATCTATCTATCTATCTATCTATCTATCTATCTATCTATCTATCTATCTATCTATCTATCTATCTATCTATCTATCTATCTATCTATCTATCTATCTATCTATCTATCTATCTATCTATCTATCTATCTATCTATCTATCTATCTATCTATCTATCTATCTATCCATCTGTCTATATGTTTGTCTCTCTGTCTGTCTCTCTCATCCTATCGAGCATATCTTTCAATGGATATTTCACACTCATTACTAACCCCACCTCACTTACCCTTTCCCTAGACACGCGCTGATTCCATGTACAGACTAACATTCGCATGTTTGAAAACCTCAATGGGTGGGGAGCAACATAATAGTTCTCATAACAATGCCTTCCAGCTAATTCCCCCATTGTTGTCATCTATGTTGAGCAAACACGCATTGACCATTGCGCCTCGCATCTTGCATTCTGTTTTATACGAAAAAGCAGTTCGGTAATGCAGACCACAGACCAAAGCTGTGTTGATAATCAGATGATATATTTACTGAGTATAGCGAGGGAGATATACGACACCGTATGAAATCGTTTACGGGCGTTGCTGTAGATCTGACGAACGCGCTTCTCCTGATCAACGTAATCCAGCAGTAGGCACTAGGCAGCCATGGCAGATAGGGAGACCGACAGGCATTGCAGACAGACAAGCGAACAGACAAACGAACAGGAAGGTAGGCAGGCAGGACGCACGTCCTCCCTCTCTCCGATGGCTGCAACTGCGTCTGATTGTTGACACACCATTAGACGTACAAGACGCTTTTGACCCGGTTGACCTACCGTCGTAATTATGAAAAATCTAGACAACAATGACGACGACCGACGTTGCAATCAATTTAATGGACTGCTATACATAGGCCTATGTATATGTATGTCTATATATATAGGCCTAAGTAGCCTATAGCAGTAGCATAGGCCTATATTATATGCATCAATATGTATACTCGACGACGAGCTGCAATCATTCTTAGTCATATTCATTAAGTGTCGACCTGCCTTTTTACTGGCTGTAGACCCTATTGGTCTCGGTCATTCTATGGAATTTATAACTGTATAAGGTCTTTAGGTCTATAACGCTACAGTGGTCTATTGATGTCCAGGCAAGTTGATATACTCATAGACATCAACTGACAAGTGAACGCTCTTGAATAAGCATGTGCCCTGCACTGGGCCTTCAAGTGGCGCTTTAGAGTCTGTGACTGGGATTAGTCCCAGATTACGATTACATAACTGGAAGATCTGGAAAACCAGATTGGCGCAAACAATGGATATTCGAAGACAATGACTACAGCCGACACGTAATGGTAATCGTAAAATCGAAATTTAAAAAGCGTTACACGTGTCGCTAAACACCAGACTATTCACGAACCAGGGCAGCAATAGCAGAAGCAAACTGAGCCTAGATAGACATAAAGCGTAGTTCCAATACATTTAGTGAACATTGAAGAGCCTACTAGATTGCAGTATTTAGGATTAAAATGCTCGTCCGCTGCCCAGTTGGCGTAGTCCAACGTATTTTGTCAAATTATTATCATAGTACGAAAATAAAATGTCATGAATTTTTCTGTAGATTCTTGATGAAAGAAACATGAACAATTCTGCGGAAGATTCGAAACATGACGTCATCTGACACGTCTTCATCAGTCACCGCATGCGCAACGATCAAGTCCACAGCCAACAGAATTGCAGAAACAGAGCAAACGGAAACGGAAGTCAATAGACGTACGTTATTGTTACAAAGTCTTGAATGTATGCCACAATGCCTTACCAGAGACAACGAAAGAGAAGAACAATTATTTTTGTCGGAAGTGAAGTTTCTATCTTGACATTTGAAGCGCAAATTAGTGGCTGAATGACGATTATGATAATGACGACGACGATTATTATTTTCAACGCGAGGTATGAATGATATTTCGACAATAAAAAAATAAGCGCATGCGCGTAAAAGACTTCCGGGACTACGGACCAATCGATTCTAGACTCCAGCGAGATGTAAAGCGCATCTGAGTGCAAAATGGAAAGGCGTTGGAAGAGATATATTCTTATGTGATGATACATGCGGGTCTCCATTAAACGGCGGACACGTGTCGGTCAAGTTCAGCGATAAACTGACATCCACTCCGGTTGATTGGTACAAGCGATTAATAAGCAATAGGATGAAATTGGGTGGTGGAGGAAGGCCGAGATATTTTGTGTGTTTACGAGTAGCGGCCAAGTTCAGTTGCGCCCCCAGGTATTATCAACGGAATGTTATCAGCTGGATGGATATTTGACAGCCTATGGAAGTGGGAGGACGTTCGTGACGTCCCAAGCGACGTATTCCCCATCGACCATGAAACAAGCGCTGATCTATCCGATCGCTATCAACCGTTTCAAAATTCAAAATCATATTATTGTTACTACTACTAATAATAATAATAGTGCTGCTGATGTTGTTGTTGGTGATGGTGGTGCTAATGCTGCAACTGTTACTACTAGCATACTTATAATGATAGTAGTAGTAATAATGATAATAATGTTAATAAAAATAATAATCTAATAATAATGATGATAATAATAATAGTAATAATAATGATGATGATAATAATAATAATAATAATAATAATAATAATAATAATAATAATAATAATAATAAAATTAATAATAATAATAATAATAATAATGTTAATTATAGTAATGATGGTAGTTGTGGAAGTAGTGGCAGCAGCAATAGAAGTAGTCGGTAATAGTGGTAACGGTAACGTTAGTAGGCTAGTACTTATATGTCAGGAAAACTCGATCCAGTACTTTGCTCAGTTTTAAAATTAAGGTGAGCAAGACAAACAGGAGCAAAATGGTGATGTTCACGACGATGGCAACAAGAAAGAGAAGGAGGAGGCAGATAGGAGGAGGAGGAGAAAGAGGAGGAGCAGGAGGAGGAGGAGGGGCAGGATGAAGAAGAGGAGCAGGAGGAGGAGCAGTAGGAGGAGGTGAAGAGGAGGAGGAACAGGAAGAGCAGAAGCAGGAGAAGGAGGAGGAGCAGGAGGAGGAAGAGGAGCAAGAGGAAGAGAAGTAGGAGGAGCAGGAAGAAGAAGAGGGGCAGATGGAGGAGGAGCAGGAGGTGGGGGATCGGGAGGAGGAAGAGGAGCAGAATGAAAATCAGGAGGAAGAGGAGCAGGAGGAGGAGAAGCAGAAGGAGAAAGAGGAAGAAGAAGAGGAGCAGGAGGAAAAAGATAGGTGGAGCAGCATGAAAAAAAAAAACGAGAATGCGATGATAGTAACGATGATCATCGAGGTGAATATAATTTATGACGACATCGACAATAGTGATGTTGAACATGGTATTTGTGTTGTGCTGCTGATGCAACTGCTGCTGATGCTGATGATGACGACAAAACAGATATGGACGATAGGACGGAAAAAGGACCGATTAGTTGTGTTGCTTACGTCTGTTGATGTGCGTAGGGGTGTTGGTAGACGCTGGGTCAGCTGCTCTGGGCGTTGGTTTGAGCGTCGAAGTCCACCCTGGTGAGATCTTCCTCATCCTCATCGTTCTCGTCGCCTGGGGATCTGCAGTCGCCTTCTTCATCCACCGTTGGCGCTTCATTCGGATCCTCCAACCGTCAGAACCTCGCTATCGACATTGCCCCAAGAACATCGAGCGGGTCAAGGTCGTCGCCAGACACCGCGATTCAGTCATCTACAAGA
Source organism: Bimastos eiseni (assembly GCA_959347315.1). Classification (NCBI taxonomy): domain Eukaryota; kingdom Metazoa; phylum Annelida; class Clitellata; order Crassiclitellata; family Lumbricidae; genus Bimastos; species Bimastos eiseni. The sequence continues at coordinate 13,315,559 of OY365817.1, read as the reverse complement.
ACTATTCGGAGAACATGTCAAGGACTCTGATGGCCAGGCAGAAGAGACTTGACCGGATGAACACGATGCCCAACATGAGGATCTGCGATGAGGACATGGCCGTAGCAGCCAGGTCCCCCGTCCGACCGAGGAGCGTGTCGGACCTTCCGGACGATCCTGGAGAAACAGGCGCACTCCAGTCCTTCCGACAACTGACGGAGTCCTGCACGTCCATCATTGCCAGCATCCACTCCAGCGCCATCTGCCCGGTCATCGAGGTGGTAGAAGAGGACACGCAGGATTCCAATGGACCCTCCTCTGGACTCTTTTGTACGAACGTATAGCGACCGTACTATCATCTGAGTGCCCTAGTATCTCCCGTTTCTTTGTCTACCACTTGCACCATCCCTTTAATTCTAGGCCCTATATGTCCTTTGGTCTGTCCCTTTTATATTCTGATTGTTCCTTAATCTGTATCTCAGTCTATCCTATTTCTCTCTGTCCGTCTTTTGGTCTGTCCAGTTCATGCTCTGTCTGTCCTTGGCCTCTCCCTTAATATTTTCCTATACTTCGATCTGTCCCTTTAATTGTCTGTCTATCTGTCTGTATCTATATGTTTCTGTCCGTTTCAAGGTCCGTTCAACTGTCGCCGTAAGTGGCCGTGATTGAGTTTACTCGACCTAGAGAGTCCTTCGCCGATTTGCTACCAGACGAGGGAAGGCAAGTATTTGCTCCATCATGCGAACGGTCCTTCGGCAAAAATGCATTTCCCAGCTGCTGCCCATCCCCTCTCGCTTTACGGGTCTCAACATTGGGCCAGAGAAAAGACATTCGCGTTGGACAAGGAAAATGGACAGAAATGTTGCATTACATGCATTCCGTCGTTAATGCCTCCTTTTCCTTTTCCAACAAAAAACTTCAGGTTTTTATTTTTAAAATTATTACATTGTTTGCAGTATGCCAGATAGGCCTAAATGTCAAGGACAATGAAAATAAGAATTCGATGCTTTTAATTATTTGATTATAACGTAATTCATCGTAAAAAGGCGAAAAACAAATCAGAATGATTCCGAAAGACTTCGAAACAGCAGCACAATGAAGAAACGCAATCGGTTAAAACAAAAACTATACGCATTGATTATAACTTGATAACAGATATACGAACAACATGCACTGTTTAAATAGTCTATCATGAACATTCCAGTTACTTTGAGGGTTTTTGCACCAATCTATTCAAACAAAACTTTTAGTGACCAGTCAGTTAACACAACGTATTTGAGGCTACAGTAGGCCTATGCTTATACTTTTTCACAATCTTAGTAATATTTATTTATTTATTATTAGTACCGCAATGAAATGCGATACACGATCATGTATGTACGTCTACATATTTCTATTCCTTGCAAACTCGAACAATAGTCCATTGACTGTAAGTGTGAGTGTGTGTGTCTGTGTGTGTGTGCGTGTGCGTGTGTAGATGTGTGAGTGTGTGTGCGCGCGCGCACACATCACACGGCTTCCTCATGTGTTTGTGAACGTTCAGCAGAGCAGGTTTTTTCTCGATCCACCGAATGTTAACCTCTTGTGGCTACTATCAGAGAGAGCATAATTCATAATCTTAAGTAATTCAGTCTACTGGTATTCTACTGAATTAGCGTTGCATAAATATTAGTGAGGCAAATAGGCCTAAATGACACCTTTAAAGTAGTTCTTTAGGCTAAAATTCGATTGACCAGAGCGACTGTCAGACTCAACACACGAAGCCACAGTTATTTATTTCAGTAATAACTGGTAAAGGAGTTGTTAATCAAGCGAAACAGAGGATTAGGAGATTTTTAACGATTAACTGTTTGGAGGAATGGAGTTTCAGAACGCAGATGGCGCAGAACGACGGTTGAGTCCTCAGAATCCTCTTTGAATCGTCTTATCCTCCGTCCTAATCCTCCTCATGAGTCTCCGACATTTCCCGTATGTTTCCTAGGAACGGAGCCCTTCGTCTGCGCCCCATTCCGCTTTCGTCGCCCGCGATCCGATCCGTATGTCCCTCTGCTGAGGAGGGGGTCAGTAGAGTCTTGCGACCGACTCTGTCCTGGACCTGGATCTGCCTGGCCATCAGAGAGAACTGTTGGTCAACGTCCATCGGACGATGACTGCAACGCAGAACAAGCACATTTATGTAGCGCCTACTTTTAGGTTGCAGTGGCAATGCATAAGTGAACGATCGCAGCCACGCCAATGGCAACACAAATAACATACGTTACGGTTATGCATCCTGAAAAAATACTTGAGCTTTTAGGCAGGTAGAATCTGCTTTACTGAAAGTAAAGACCAGCCCACAGAAATTCCGGTCCTCTAGGTAGTGCAGTCGCTGAAATCTGGGCCAAAGGCTGTAGGAGCAGTCACGGGCATCTAAACAATCTTTAGACTTTATGAGAACATTGAGCGCGGACCCGGGTCCCTGAAAATCGCCGGGCCCCTGAGCATTTGGCCGCACTGAGATTATGGTTGGTAGTGCATAAATGCAGTAGGCCTGTGTACAGGTTGAAATTGCCGGGTATTTGCGTAACGGGCGTCCTACTCTGGGCCTCCTTAACCTCCCCTTTGCTGCATTATCCCCAACTTCTTTACGGACGTTCGCATTCCAACGAAGTACTATAGGTCTTTGATTAGGCTACATGTAGGCTGGCAGCGTTAAAAGCAAGACAACAAATTCCAAGACCAACACTGTATGGTTGGAGACGAGGACCGATGTCCCATGACCAAGAATTCAAGCCCACGAACGGCTAATGTGTCCCAGCTGTGATAAAGACATCTACATATATAAGGACATCGCTATAATCAATAGATTATGCAGGTCACTCGGATGCGGAGCGTATGATTGTCCAGTTGTCCTGGACTTGTTCCAAGTGATTCAATGTCTTTACCACTTGGCACAACTTGCCGATAATCTAGCACTGCTTAGAATTTGCATATAACCTATCATTGCCTAGAATTTGTCTATAACCTACAGCACTGCCTTGAATTTTCCTACGACCCAGCACTGCCTAGAATTTGCCTATAACCTATCACTGCAAAGAATTTACTTATAACCTAGAGTCTAGAATTTGCTTATAGCACCGCCTAGAATTTGCCTATAATCTATAGCCCTGCCTAGAATTTGCCTATAACAGCAGTGCTATAGGTTATAGCACTGACTAGAATTTTCATATAACCTATAGCACTGACTAGAATTTGCCTAACACCCATTGCACTGCCTAGAATTTGCCTATAACCTAGCATTGCCTAGAATTTGTCTAGTATGATCTTTCCCTGCCTTCAATTTGCATACACTTCTTTAGGTGAACGCTCACAGCTATAACAAACATTGACCACTAGTAGAAAATTATCATTTCAACTATGATTTTGCATCTCTGCACATAACTTTTTTGGTATTTATTGCATACACTTAGGTATGTCATTTGTCATAATTTAACCCTTGTTTGTTGCTTGAATAAGTTTAAAGAGGAAAGAAGTCATCTCATAGGTTGCGAGTTTATTTTTGACCCGTGTTCGTCTGGGCTGCTTATTTTATAGGTAGAGAGTCGTTGGTCCAATTTTCATAACCAGACCCAATCCGACTCATCAAAAATGGACCCGAACCGACTTATGAGGTCAAATATCTGACCCGACCCGACCCGACCCATGACGTTCATGACCCGATCCAAACCCATCTGACCTGCCTTCAGTGCTAATTTTACTAATATTATTTATCGTCGAATTCTAATGTCAGAAAAGCGCAACACAGTCAGACCGCCATATAATATATGATATTGATTTGCGAGAACGCATCAGAGAAAATATAGTCTTTCGCTTATTCCATTTATTTTAGCTTAAACTTGCTTTCTCTATAAAAAAATACGCAAACGAGTTCCCGATATTAGGCCCTACTATTTACGTAAGAGTCCGGTCCGCATGCCCCAGCGTTGCATCCTCAGCAAACGTGGGACGCTTGTAATGAACCCGTTGACCCTTGGTTTTTTTATCATAAATCCATGATAAATTATTCCAGTTTGAGCCAAGATCAGAGTCAAAAGGAGCAAACCCGTGTTGCCCGAAGTTTTCGCGCTAATTCCTTCGACATATTCAATTTATTGATTGCAACTGATTAACACCAGGTGTCCTATACACGTGGACCGCGGTTCGCTAAAGAGATGCTGGCTCATGCACGAGCTGGTAATACGAGGCATCTGGGACCAGCCTCTGGTTCCCAGGGATAAGAAGGTCAGCCGTAGTGACTGGTTGGATTGGTCGATTGCACAAGGCTGACCACCTGCCTGTCGATCTTGAATATTTTTCAATTTGATAAGTTCTGTATTTGGTTTTGATTGCCATTCAAAATTCAGAAGTGCATTACAACCATACGACATAACATCGATGGCGTGGAGCAATTTTAGTGACGCACTTGCTCAAGTTCGCAGCACAGTAATGGTCTCTGATCGAACCCGTACCCTTCTCGTTAGAGTTGTGTACCCTTTCCAATCAGCTGTCAGGTCGTGAGGGTCTCTGAGAAAAATGACACAATGAGACTCAGTTTGTCTGTCTGTTATATTGTACACATGGATGGATGGATGAATGGACTCTTCAGCCGGGCATTGGAACAGCTCAACTTCAGCAAGTGGTCCATCAGTATATACTACAAATGTGCAGTCTTTGCAAGACTACATCTATGTAGTAGGCGAGATTAGTATATGTATTGAATTCATTCATTCATTACAGAGATTTATATAGCGCCCTTTAAGAAAAATACTCAAGAGCGCTCCCAGCCCAGCTACACATAAAGAAAAAAAGACTTAAGGGACTTGTAAAAACTTGAAGGTTGGACCACAAACAATGAACTGAATTAGGCAACAAAGGAGCACAGCAAGGGAAGACTATGGGTTACAAGACAAGAGAAGACAGGCAAAGACAGGACTGGAAATAATAAGTCAAGACTTAAAAAACAAATTAAGCAAAAAACATATTAATGAAACAAGAAATAAATATCTGTTGGCAAGATAACGGGACCACCGAGTCAACATTATTTCGAGCTACATCAGCGCTGGGATCCACAAATCTGGGTTAACACGGTCAGCTATTCTGTGTCAGTTATAATTCATTCCAGTCAAATTCTGTCAAAACATTAAAACATTACCCACTATCACATCAACTAACCACCACAATAAATCACAAGCCATTCAGATATGATAAGTATAATCAAAACATTCCAAACGTCAGTTACACTCACACAAATCAAATATGCAAAAATGCACATACAGAGATTATTTCACAATAATCTTGTATCCCATCAAAGTCAAATGTGCAAATGCAAATACTGAAAAGAAAATTAGTAGACGACTCTCATCAAGTACAAAGCCTTGAAAACAAATCATCTACTCAGCTTTTAGTTAAAGCTTTTTCCAGTCTGCTCAAAATCAGTAATTACTCTGTCATGTCAAACTGCAAAATGAATGCAGAAATCGAACACTGCATGAGCAAAATAGACTTAATTAAGCATCCTTCTCTGTTAAAGCCTCCAATAATTTCATCACAACACCTCCCACTCACTTGCGATGTTCCTCAAACCAACTAAACAGTGCTGTCACCGGATCACTGAGAAGAAATCACACGACTCTAATCCTCAAATTGTTCCATTGGCTAAAAATCTTGAAGCAAATCCATTCTAAAGTCCTATTGCTAACCTCAGCTCTTTGCTAACCTCAACACTTTTCCCAAATATGTTTGTAAACTCATCACCATTGAGCCAACCCACTCAACCCATTCAGCCTCCTGCATCAGTCTTTCTCAACCTCTGGTCACTACTCATCTCAAGCTCACCAGCCGAGCCATATCCAAACACCGCACCCCATCCCTGGAACGATCTGCCTTCTGAATTCAGCACTCTTTAGTTCCTCCACCTTCATTGCCAATCACACAGCATCATCCACCCCAGGATGGATCTTCTATCCATCACCACTTTGGCTTTCAACTCTAAATAAAAGTCTCACCTCTTCAAGAACTCTTACCCCGCTTCATCTGGTCATCTACCTTCCAACTATTGATCTAAACGACAAACACCTAACAGCAATTTTTGACCCTGTGGAAACCGGACTAGGACCTCCTCCAGATTATTTTTCAGACAACCTTATGACTTGACACAAGACTTATGAATAAGCGAATGCCCTTCGCTTGGCTTTCGAGCGGCATTTTAGAAGTTTGGAGATTACGATCACGATCAAAATGCAACAGAAATGGAACACAGCAGTACAAAATAACCATCATATTATGGAAATGAGAATACAAAATTGTTAGACTTGCTAAAAAAACAGAAGTCCACAAGACTAAACAGAAATTAGTAGCTCTACAATCAAATCGATGGGATTTTTCTTCTAAATACTTCCAGAAAAACTCCTCACTCAACTTGGCCATGCTAGTTTTGTCAAAAGAAAACGCAAACAATGGAACACTCTTCGGAGAGGAGGAAACATGGAAGGGAACTGGAGGTTGGAAGAGAGGAGGGCAGGGGTTTGGGTCATCACCTTGCTGACTGAATCATGTCTCGCTTTATGTTGTTCTCAAAAAGTGCCGCTCTGTTCTGATTTTCGGCTTTCTTCACCCAGTGGCCGTAGATTCGGAAGGCGCCTCCGTCGATAAACTTTCTAAACGCTCGCATGCGGTACGGGTTCTCCTTCAAATCGTCCAGGTGGATCTCCGGTGGGTGGAGGCGCATTGTCTGAATTCGGTTCATGGCAATTATGACAAATGCACCTCCCTTAAAACAGACAAAGGCAATCAATAAATCTACAAGCATTGTAGTTAATCAAACAGCATTAACACCACCTCTCTCTCTCTCTCTCTCTCTCTCTCTCTATATATATATATATATATATATATATATATATTGCTCTCTTTGTCTCCTTGTTTGTCTGTTTGTGTGTCTGTCCATCATAGTATTAGTAATTGCAGTTTAACGACACTGTTTGATAACAGAGATCATTAGCGCCGCCCTCCTCCTTTATGCCGGCTTGGGACTGGGCAGCATCTGTGTTCTACTGACCAAATACCTTTTCCACTTGACCATTTGTAATGTACCCTTCTTCTTCCCTCATTCTCATCCAATGCTCTGCTCTTGTCCCACAATCAGCATATTATTATTGTCTTCGGAACTATTACCATCCACTTCTCACATTAACGCTCTCTACGTCGCCTTCATCATTTCATTCCCCTTTATTACATTTGGTTGTTTTAAAAGAAAGGAAGTGTCACAATGCATCTGCAAAAATAACACTACAATATCTTCATTTATCAACACTACAATATCTTTATTTATTAACACTACAACATTCATTTATCAACATTACAATATCTTCATTTATCAACACTATAATATCTTCATTTATCAACACAACAATATCTTCATTTTATCATCATTTCACTACAGTACCAGCTGCATCTACTTTATATACAAATTCACAGAACAAAATTTGTAACAAAGTTGCATTCCATTTTAATGCTGCTTACTTCAATTGCTTTTGTTTCAACAACAGATGACACCCTAAAATGTAGGCCCTGTAGAAAATAATCACTGTGAGTTAGTTACCTTGAACTTGCGACGTGGTCGAAACTCAAGCTTTTGTCTCTAAAGCACAAAACAAACACTCTTGGTAATCATTACATCGACCACCTTTCCATGTTCCAAGTGCTTTAACAAAATAAATTGAAAATTAACAAAGCAAATCACGGCTGATCTGCAATGAGTGAAAACTTAAGTGCAAATCCAATTTCAACCTCTTCTAATAATGCATTATCTCAGCAACTACTATTTTTATAATTTGTTATTTTGAGCAAAAATTAGATAAAAAAAATCCACGAAGACAGTAGATTTACCTTACACAATCATATGTCTTATGATAGCAGATATAAAACCCATTTGGAGCTACTGCTCTGTACTGCCTCACCTCTTCTCGCTTGAAGAAAGGATGGCTCAAAGCTTCAACCGCAGTCAGTCGCTGGGCAGGTTCAACAACCAGTAACTTTGAGATCTGAAATCAAGTTAAAAAATGATTTGAAAATCATTAACAAATGCAGCTGAATTAAAAGTGTGAACATATTTTCTGTGAATATATATATATATAAATATAAGTATATATACATATATATATAAATATATGTATATATATATATATATATATATATATATACACACACATATATATCATACACACTGACCCGAACTGGTGTCGGCAGTCTAACGCATTAGGCAGCATAGCCTAAGTTTAATCGACCAAATGTGCAGTGCCAATTCTGCAAAAGAAGGAGTCGAAAGTCAAGTTTGATAGAGCATACATTGATAGTTGACTTCAACTTTGCAATGATATATCGAATTCTCGTATGTTATTAAAGAATAATATATCTGATCAATTTCAGTTGAATGTGTGCACAACACATAACATTTGCGTTGCGCTTCTCAAATAAAACAAATCTCCAGCTATTCTGAAGTTCAACTTCAGGCATCAAGCATTGCTTACTTCAGTGGCATGAGGACTGCATCAGACACCTCATGCTCTCACCAACCACCAGACAATACAGGCACATTGAGAATCAATATGTTAGCAGTCAAATGTGCAAACCATTGAACACCTGTACACTACCTGTTTCTCACTGTCATGTTTCATGACATTTTTAACACTGTTTGAATCAGTAGATGACTAAGTTCCATATACGACAACCAACTCTAGCTGAACAATGACTGACTGATTCCTCTTGATTCCTCACTAACTGACACCCACCAAATCTCGGGCTGTTTCACTGATGTCATCCCATTCCGGACTTGGAAATGTGTATTTTCCCTCCATGATCATGCGCAGCATAATCATCTGCTTGCGATGCCAGAATGGCGGGGAACCAGCCAGCCTAAACACAACAAGAAAAAAAACAGAACCAGTCAACTTTATTTCTCCACCAAAAAACGTTTCTCTCACCTAGAATCCATACAATATACTTTAATTTTATCAACATTATGTAGCACCAATTAGCTCCATAAACATATAAATGCAAATAAGAGCTCTACATTTACTTGACTTGCAAAGATAATATAAAATAGTTCTATACAAGAAATTCATTAGAATATCATGAATAATAATTGTTCAACACTTACAGTGTATACATGATGACACCAGATGACCACCTACATAACATAACACAGAACAGCTTATAAGCACTAACATTGACATTATTCCATTTATGATAACCATAAAGGAAAGGAACCTTACTCGTAACTGAGCTTCATTTTCCCAGCATCATCATCATACAAAATATAATAATTTCATTCATTCATATAGAGCCCTTGCAATATAGCACCTACAAAATATCCCTTCAAAACATCTGGGAGCATTTATTTGAGTCCAGCCTCAGTGAAACAATACCATCAGTATGAAGTATCAAAGGAGTTAAAAGTATCATATAGAAGAAGCAAATATTTGGATATGAAATTTTGGCTCTAAAATGGTCTTAAGCAGATGCTACAGTATCAATCACGTAATGTGAGATAATCAAAAGCACCATTTTTGAAATGGCAACGAACATCATCGTTTTCCCGTTCATAAATAAATTTCCTGTTCTGTGCAAGCAACATTACATTTTGAATGGAAAAACAAACAGTCAGACTAATTTGCAATGTAAGCGTGTCACTTGCCAATTGAGTCTACATGCGATAAGTTGTATGCTGTTGACAACACACCAAAACTGCCACTGGCAGTAGCAATTTAAATTATTGAAATATGATATCACCCTTCTTCCAACATCTTTTGCTCAGAAGTGTACACGCCTCGACGGCTCATTTGCAATTGTACTGCAGAGCAATTGTGCGCGAAAGACTTGCTCAAGGTCCCTACACAATGACTGACGTCTCAGTCGAGGGTCGAACCCACTCACTCAGCACACACCGAGTGTTACGGGCCGACCGCTCTAACCGATCAGCCACCATGCCACAATACTCCACAAGCAAGAGCAGGGATTTGCTTGTGGCGTTTAGCATGAATTTAAGTACCTCAAGAACCTAATGACGTCATGAAAAAAAACTGATTTATCACATGAAAGTTAATCAGAAACATACAACAACACAATGACTCATCAGATTTAAGTCATAAACAATCCATATACAATCAGTTGCCTTGAGCTGTTCATAGTTAATTTAATAATCACCGAACTGTTCTCAAAATTCAGAGTAGCTTGGCATTTACGTGTTCACAACTGTGTCAGTTCTCTCTATCTCTGGCGCATCAAACCAAACACATTTTCCAAACTTGCTCATCTGTTCAACCCAGCCTTTCAACCTTCATAAACCTCCTAAATTTGACCAAAGCTGAGTAATAGATCACGAGTATACACTGTGATTTCCACTGGAATAGAAAAAATATATAATTCATTAAGAAATAAAGGTGTTGCAAGACAGAAATTTAGACAAACTGTTGGTCTTTCAGAGTTGCTACTCTACTTACATATCAACAGGTTTCCCATAGCCCGGGGAATTGTCAAACATGGAAACCTTGAGTGCTTCTGGTGATAGATAACCTGGTGTACCACAAAGATCTGGAAAAAAACAGCAAATAACATTTCAAAATTCAAGCAAAAGTAGCAAGCCTTCCTCTTAACCTCATCTTCCAATTCTGTTTTATTTAATTAAAGTGGAATAAACCTTATTTCAAAGAAGAATTTATTGTTTTTGATGATACGAAACAATATGTAGTAATATTTGTTCAGTCACATCATAATAATAAACAGCAGTATGTTTATAAATGTTTACATGAAATAGTAGGAACATGTGATAAAAGTTAAACAAGAGTCAAATTGTCCTACTGCTGCTCATTTTGTCATCGCCCCTAGAGAGTGAAAGGCTGAGTCAACCCTACGGGGCCAATGGGTATCAAACTCGTGTCCTTCGGTTCTTCAACCATCACTCCGCACCAAAACTGAGGACTTACCTCGTAGTTCTTCATCATGACTAATGACTGAAGCAAATCCGAAATCTAGCAGCTTCACATTGAAATTATCATCAAGCAGAATGTTTTCAGGCTGGCAAAGAAAAACACCACAAAGTAAAACAGCAATTGAATAATGCAATTACGTTAAACTAGTTAGCCTTAGGAGCTGATCACATTTTCACATTTAAATTGTATAGGCAAACAAAAAGGCTTTCCAACAAACAGTCTCATGCAAGACTATTATATGAGCAACCTAAAAGTATTAGAGCTCTTTCCCTGCTTTGGCTTATCAATTTGGATACACAAATACCAATTGGAAGCATTATTACTGCTGAATGTGAAGTTATTCTTAATGTAAGGCAGTGGTCACCAACCTGTGGCTCGCGAGCCGCATGCGGCTTTCATGAAGTCTGTGGCGGCTCTCCTGAGCTTTCCAGCAAATTAAATTTGTTTGAATTATGATGAAATAAAATTGCAAAGGTTTTGAAAAATTGTTTCTTCTACAGTTTCCACAAATTAAATAATTTTCAGAGATAAAAGGCAGAACTTCCTCACACGGTTGCTGGACTTTCTATTTTCAAGTGACATTAAAGGGCATTTTAACCAATTGTATTTTAAGTTGCTGCGTTCTCATTTTGCAACTAAATTTGCTTCGCTGTTTGGATTTTTTTCTCGACAGTGAGCCTTTCTAACTCAGCATAAAGGACCAAGATAACGACCGAGATTCGATTGGAACAACACAACTAATCGTAGGCCTCATTGAAATCCCCAAACTTCTATAACGCCACTCTAACACTAAGGGCAATGCATCAGCTAATTCACGAGCGCTGCGTTGAATCAGATGGGTCGTCGAGTTCGAGGTGCCTTCTCCAGAGGCGGGTGTCGTTTTTGGTGAGAGTTGAGAGGCGTGGATAATCGGAAAAGTCAGAATATGAGTTCCTGAAGAGTTTTGAATGGGAGGACCATGGTCTGATAGATAGAGGAGCCTGTGCAAGTAAAGGAGAAATTGAAAATTTGCAAAATTCGGTGGAAAGATTGTTGCAGAGGTGTGGTGCAATGTCAGATATGGCTTGGTTGAGGAACTTGAGAAAAGTATTTATATACCACGAGATGCATCTGTCAAAATTCAGAACCACGTCTCTCACTAGTTCACAACCATGATATAAAGACGAATAAATGGATAAGTCTATGAATAATTTTTTTAATTGATTTGAGTTCTATTTTGATTATTGCTGAAATGTCTATTTTCTTAGATATCATATATAATTTATGAGTAGAACTAGAAGCTAATGATGAAAGTTGCTATCGTGATGAATAGCATCCTTAGCTGAATAACTGCATTTGTTGTGCTTGTAAAACCACGGAGGCTCCCAAAAGTTGCAAAATTTCTCAATGCGGCTCCTCGCCCAAAAAAAGGTTGGCGACCACAGATGTAAAGAAACGACATACTATTGCATGATCGTTGCTAAGTTGTTCAGCTAATGGACAATTGGTGTGTTAACAAATGTGTACTTACTTGTTTCCATGTTTGTGCTTCTACCACCAGCACATAGTAAAACATGAGGCATAATCAATAATGCTGGACATTAAAGGGTTAAGTCCAAGAGAGTATTAGTAGAGAAAACTAGATCTCCAACACTTTAAATGATTTTTCAGTCATGGTCATATCAATGGTGAAACTGCCTCCCCCTTTTTCTTCGGGAAAAGCTGGTCTCTCTTATCCCCGCCGCCTGTCGCAAGCGCCTTAAGACTTTCCTGTTCTCTGGCTAGCTTTGCGTTGAGTCGTGAGCGCCTCTGACTACGAGTGGCGCTATATAAGTTTTCAAATATAATTACAATGCATACCTTCAAGTCTCGATGAACGATATTCTTAGCATGAATGAATTCGACCGCATCCAACAGCTGCCTCATTATTTGTCTACAACACAAACGTGAATATCAGAGGGTTAAGCACAAGAGGAAAGAAGGGGAAATCCCTTACTAATGGGTACAGACCACCACCAGCCTACACTAACCACAAATGAATAACCATCCTGCTGAATGCCAATACCTACATAATGAAACTGGGAGACAAAACTCGTAATTTTCTTTAAATATGACTTTAGCTCTTTGCGTTAAAGTGGCAACTATAATGTATAATTATTCCTGAAAAAACAGTAACATGGGTTTGTACTGTATTCTAATGACAACAATCTGTGTTCATTGTAAAAACCAAGCTGCTTCTAGGAATCTTTAGTTTCTTGGCAACTGCAACAAAATGAAGAAATCTATCAAGAGAGATAAGATGTCATCATTTAATTGAAAACTGGCTCATGAATACATAAATTCTTAGCAGCATTATCTGCCTTAGTCTCAACAATATCAAGAACGACACTTCACTGAGTCCATAATGTATAACAGGTCCAGAGGTAACTAAACACATGACAGTGCTATGCAATAATTCATGCTTAACATGCAGCGTGTCATAAAGGGTCTTTGGTTCACATTCTTCCTATGCAATTCAAGCTAATGTATCACTAAAGCTGAATCTGCCAAAGGGTACAATGAGAAAAGAAGTTTTAAAATGAGAAAAGAAGTTTAAAATATCTTTCAATCAAAATGTTATGTAGTTTATATTGACTACAGTCACAAATTCAGATTCTAGAATCTTTGGTACAAAATCAGGAGAGAAAGTTTCACTAAACCTTGTCCTCTTCTCTGACAAAGACACGACTTCTGTCAGATAATCGAACAGCTCTCCCGTCTTACATCTACATAACAAAAAACCTCTCAATCAACATCAGAGGTAGCAGAATAGATACCTGGGTAACCAGTCATCGTTGGTTTGCTCCTGAGGAAAGCGCTTGAAAGAAGAATTGAAGAGAAGAAACGTTCAGGAAGACCAAGAAAGATGATGTCAGACTGGATATAAAGATTAAGGGAAAGGCAAAACATGGAAAAGAATTACAATGATTGATGGCTTGACTAGTCTAAAGGCAGAAAGATGAAGAACAAGAACTGGTCACAGAGCCCACATAAGCAAATCATAAATCAATTTATTTATACCATGCAAATCCAAACATCGGCCATTACATTTTAAGCTGATTTTCGCAAGAATTCTCTTAAAACTCAGCACAAGAAGAAGATTTAACTTACAACTCAAAGACGAGAAATATGAAAGCAAAGCTTTCAAATGTATCATGAAGTTCAACTGAAACAACAAGACAAAGTTTCAATGTATCAAAGTTTACTGAATGATATAATTCACTTGCAGCATAACATGCAACACAAACCCGTGACCAAATGAGACAGATGACCATTGTTCATTAAACATCAATAGCCCCAATCCATCTATGCAGATGCATATCTGCCCCACCCTAGTACAAAAAATCTCGTACCGTATCATCGCTTTGGTCTGGCGGTCCTTGCTGGGTTTCGCCCTGCCTATCTATGCAATCACTGCTACTCCACTTTGAGTGTACCAGATCAACGCTCTCTCCGCTTTACTGAACAAGGCCTATTCATTGTTCCAATTGCCCATACAACTTCTAAACGAAATCGTGCCTACTCAGTGGCCGGCCCCTCGCTCTGAAACACGCTCCCATTGGTGTCACGTTTGTTGCTCAGCGTCCAATCAGACTTTTTTATACTTGTCTTAAAATTGTTCTCTTCAGACGTGCCGGAGTCGGGAGTGCTCCTGAGCAGTAGCCTTGAACTGTCCTATATCAATCTTCGTAACGAAGGAATGAGCTAAAGCATATTTAAGGATCCTCTTAAAGCAATGAAGCATGGCTACCTATGCAATCCATTGACATACAACAGAAGTTAAACCACAAGAGGTTATCTTTGCACACATAGACCAGGCGACCAAATATGACAACATCTTTTGTCTGCCTTGGCATTTACTAGATCTAGACTGGTGTACTTCTCCACTGGATATTTAAAGAGAGCTCTATGCTAATTCTCTGTCACAATGTTCTACCACAGTTATACAGCTACTTGGAAATGCATTCAGGTCAAACAAAACAAAACTGCTGTGAATATTAACATCATTATAGCTATCATAATCATAGTCATCAACATAATTTATCATCATCACGCACTTCCACGAACATTAACCCTTTAATGACCAGTGTTATTGATTATGAATTACGTTTCACTATGCCATGGTTGTTAAAGGGATAACATTAATTCTTTATTTCTATATTATTAGTCATATAAGCATACTTATGAAAGGATGAGCGGCACACATCTTGAGTACTTGGATTTCTTTTTTGGTTGCCTGGCGATATTCTTCCAACAGTTCTTCATTGTCTTTTTCCTGTGTCAAATCGATCATCTTAACAGCATACTCCTTGTGCGTTGCTTTCTCTATGCACCGTCGCACTGTACTACTGACACCTCTGCAAAACATTGACTACAATTAACAGCGTACTCCTTGTGCGTTGCTTTCTCTACGTCATATGTCCTAATGCTGCAATCGTTTAATAATTCCGAATAATTGTGAATAAATACCTGGACCTCTTTACATACAGGACCTCTATGACAAAACATCTTAGAAACACTGCTTAAGATGTAAAGTAACTATTCGTCGTAGTAACTTAATATGGCTGAACGCCTGTATTGTGTATACCCAGTAATATTAAGTCATCTCACATAAGGTGATATGTAGCAATAACTAAACAACAGCCATCTGATAATTACTATTCATGACATATAACATATTGATCTTGATGGCTGACCTAAACTAATTAATCAGTGGTAAAGAAATCAGTAGTGCACAACGCATTCAGAAGTCTATGAAAGCAGTAAAGAAATCAGAAAACCATTTGACAGATTAAATCCTGATTCAAGAGGATAAGAAGAAATACGTTTGCAGCTATTCAATCCAAATAGATGACGGTCACTAAGTCGTGCATACCTTCCAAGAATTTCTTTGATTTCATATTTCGCATAGAACTCCTTACATGAAGAAAGGTCTGGTAAAGCATCAGTTGTATCCTCCTCTCCTTCAATGGAAGCCACCATATCCAAAGGTCAAGCACAGGTCAGGTGCCTAAAATGTAGCAAAAACAAATTATGCAACATACTTGCAAGTAAGATCCTGAAGCTCTATTGCAAAAACGATGCATTTAACAGGTTCCAAAAGTGTTATACGAAATGCACTGTATCGCATTAGACGACCAATGAGTTGGAATTTGCACACATTCACTGCAAGAAAAAGATACAGAACTTCAAACTAAAACCCAAACACCACATGCTGAAGATTTACTGAGGTTTAACAGTTATGCTTCAACGCGTAAGGTCACAAGAACTGAAATGATGTCATATCTTTCAAGTATACCAGCTTATCACAAATAAACAGAACCATATTTTGTGCAAAAGGATGTAGTGAAAAATAATGATATTTGCGGAATATCTTAAGTTTTATCCCTAGTTAATTTAAACGTAAGATCTGTTTTAATCCTACATAGTCCTACCCCGGCTGCTTAGTTAGAGTCCGCTGAACTATTTATAAATAAGCCATACATACTAACGTATCGATGTCAAGACAACAAATTATCTCTAAAGACAAACGGTCAGTTAGACACATAAACAAATACGACTCAAAACTACGGTCATACTGATTATTTGGTGTATGAAAGCCGACGACGACGACGACGATGCTGATGATGTAGTTGTATACAATGATCTCATTCAAACCACAAGAAATTGTAATTTTAACACATGACATTAAAAATTTGCAATCCACCTGCAAATCGAATAAAATTCAAGATTGACAACAAAAGCACAAATAAACGCCACACTGCCCAAGAGCCAAAACCGAACGCAACCACTTTATTAATTATTCCGACATTGATCTAGTCGCACCAGGACAACCGGCCTTGACCTTTAACCTAAATAACGGTTTGAGGCCATCTGGCGATTGGTGGGTACAACGCAAAACAGTTTTAGTTTCCATTGACAGAAAATAATATTATTGTCCCGATCGAGTTGTGGTCTTGTGGATGCCGTTGTAAGGGGCCGTTCACATATTATATAACGCATAAAATCCCAATTTTTGACTCACCCCTAACCCCTAATAACGTTATATGACAGCAGCTGTGACCCCCACCCCTATATTATATAACAGATATGCTACCCTCCCCTACCCCACCCCAGCCATAAGCATATTAAAAGAATGAATCGACATAATTGTATTGCACAATTTGACACTTTTATAACACTACGATGTTAGTTAGCACTTTAATATTAGTGATTCAACTGATAACTGCCTTTATTCAATTCAAGAACTGCAGTAAAAATCATCATATGCCCAATTAGCTATGTAACAAAAAGCGCTACGTACCTTAAAATTGTGTACTCTCTTTTGCCAATGATGATTAGACCGCATGTATGGAGCTCCTCTGCATCTTAATAATCACACTTTTAATGGCACTAAATTCACTTGTAGTAATTACGGTAACTAATTGGGTAGTCAACGATTGTCACCGTGTATCTACATATAAGCCTACTATAATACAGAATGATAATACATGGTAGTGACGTACATACTATTTAAAACACCATTTTAGTTTCCCTTCTCTTTTGCACTGGAAATGAGCATTACAGTATCACACAGAATGGATTGGTTTAATATTGAACTATCAGATATTTATCGATAAGTTCGCGGTACAACTCTACCTATTTAATAGCGTAGGATGTATACAGAGTGCGTACTACAACTGCAATTGGGTATTTAAGCAACATAAAGTATTTACACATACTATAGAAAATGAAATCAAACATCATGATAATAGGCCTACCTTCCAAAATAATTATTTCAAGTGAATTAATTTTAATTTAAACCAGAATCAAAACAAAGCATACAGAATTGAATTTTAGAGCGTTTAGAGCTATGCACATTAACTTGTTAAAATTGTAAACAGCAAATTGTTAAAAGTGGATTTATAAAATAATAACTAAGAACGTCAAATCAATTCACCAGGTGGCAGCTAATGGTGCTAGTTTTGGTTCACGACGTATTGTGAACTTCGATTAAACAATGAAGGTCCGTAGTATACATAGAACTTCCAATTGGCAGGCAAACAGGCAAAATAGCAGAAGCTGAAAAAGTTTGTTATATAACAAAACCTTCAACCTACCCCCCACCTTACACACTTTATAACGCTAACAAAACCGGAACCCACCCACCTACCCCTTGAGCGTTATATAATATGTGAACGGCCTCTAACGATACTTTGGGTTAGGGTGCAATTTTGCAAAGAAGTGTAGATTCTTCTTATTTTAAACTGGTTTCTGAATACCACGACTCAGCAGCATTTGCATCTTAAAGAATAATTTAATTGGTTTTGCTTTTTAAGTTCTGCCTCATCGAGTGCCCTTCCCTTCATTGCAACTCCATCGCATAAAACCCCATTGGTTAACGCAACTAGAATTATAAACCTAATGTGCACAATTTAAATGTAGGTAATACATCATTAAAATAGGAAGTTTCTTACACCTTACAGATCATACTAGCCTACTAAGCCTAGCTATAGGCCTACATATCAGACAGTTATAATTAGGTTCTGCCACCGACTCAGTATACTAAGTCCTATATAGGCTTACATGTAGGCCTACGTGAGACCACAAAACCTAATTCTTAAGATCGTGAATGCGAACTTCATCTTTTTCGTAAAAAGTCAACTATTAGTAACTCTACAAAGTCGATCTACTCCTCTACACGCTGAACAGTCTTGTATACAAAATAAGCTTACTTAGGACTTATACACTCCAGCCGTTCACCATGGACGGCGTCAAGACTCGCTTGCCGTTTGGTTTGCCATCAACTGCGTCTTCAACCCGTTGTCTTGAGCTAAGTTTTCGACGCTCTGTGTACGTGTAAGCGTATTGGGAGGATTAGGTAAAAAAAGAATGGGGGGTGGGGTATTGGGAGGATTAGGTAAAAAAAGAAAGGGGGGTGGGGTATTGGGAGGATTAGGTAAAAAAAGAATGGGGGTGGGGTATTGGGAGGATTAGGTAAAAAAAAGAATGGGGGTGGGGTATTGGGAGGATTAGGTAAAAAAAGAATGGGGGGTGGGGTATTGGGAGGATTAGGTAAAAAAAGAATGGGGGTGGGGTATTGGGAGGATTAGGTAAAAAAAGAATGGGGGGTGGGGTATTGGGAGGATTAGGTAAAAAAAGAATGGGGGTGGGGTATTGGGAGGATTAGGTAAAAAAAAGAATGGGGGTGGGGTATTGGGAGGATTAGGTAAAAAAAAGAATGGGGGGGGGGGTATTGGGAGGATTAGGTAAAAAAAGAATGGGGGTGGGGTATTGGGAGGATTAGGTAAAAAAAAGAATGGGGTGGGGTATTGGGAGAATTAGGTAAAAAAAAGAATGGGGGGGGGGTATTGGGAGGATTAGGTAAAAAAAAGAATGGGGGGGGTATTGGGAGGATTAGGTAAAAAAAAGAATGGGGGTGGGGTATTGGGAGGATTAGGTAAAAAAAGAATGGGGGTGGGGTATTGGGAGGATTAGGTAAAAAAAAGAATGGGGGTGGGGTATTAGGAGGATTAGGTAAAAAAAGAATGGGGGGTGGGGTATTGGGAGGATTAGGTAAAAAAAGAATGGGGGGTGGGGTATTGGGAGGATTAGGTAAAAAAAAATAATGGGGGGTGGGGTATTGGGAGGATTAGGTAAAAAAAAGAATGGGGGGGGGGTGGGGTATTGGGAGGATTAGGTAAAAAAAAAGAATGGGGGGGTGGGGTATTGGGAGGATTAGGTAAAAAAAAGAATGGGGGGTGGGGTATTGGGAGGATTAGGTAAAAAAAGAATGGGGGTGTGGTATTGGGAGGATTAGGTAAAAAAAAGAATGGGGGTGGGGTATTGGGAGGATTAGGTAAAAAAAAGAATGGGGGGGGGTATTGGGAGGATTAGGTAAAAAAAGAATGGGGGGTGGGGTATTGGGAGGATTAGGTAAAAAAAGAATGGGGGTGGGGTATTGGGAGGATTAGGTAAAAAAAAGAATGGGGGTGGGGTATTGGGAGGATTAGGTAAAAAAAAGAATGGGGGGGGGGTATTGGGAGGATTAGGTAAAAAAAAGAATGGGGGTGGGGTATTGGGAGGATTAGGTAAAAAAAGAATGGGGGGTGGGGTATTGGGAGGATTAGGTAAAAAAAGAATGGGGGGTGGGGTATTGGGAGGATTAGGTAAAAAAAAAGAATGGGGGGTGGGGTATTGGGAGGATTAGGTAAAAAAAGAATGGGGGGGGTGGGGTATTGGGAGGATTAGGTAAAAAAAAGAATGGGGGGGTGGGGTATTGGGAGGATTAGGTAAAAAAAAGAATGGGGGGGTGGGGTATTGGGAGGATTAGGTAAAAAAAGAATGGGGGGGTGGGGTATTGGGAGGATTAGGTAAAAAAAAGAATGGGGGGTGGGGTATTGGGAGGATTAGGTAAAAAAAAGAATGGGGGGGTGGGGTATTGGGAGGATTAGGTAAAAAAAAATTCTGGGGACCATAAACGTCTCGAGATCTGGTTCGCTATCCCTGGGACGATCCCATTCTACATCGACGAATTCTTCTTTCTCAGCAGACGATTCCCACTGATAGGGCCTGCTACTAAACTGAATTCCATATCTGCTCACCTCAACTGAGTCGATTTTCAATGACTTTCGACCTTATCTCGAATCAGAACCGTAGAATCTCCTTTCTACTTTTAGTATAAAATCACGTGAACATGACCCCATCCCCGGCCGTTTATTATTGTAGAATGTAGTTGACATTGTCCTCTTCCTGTTGAATTTACATGTTAAATCGATATCTCCTGGAGGTATCCTACCAAAATCACATTAATTACTCTCGCTTAAAAAGATGAACCTCCATACCGGCATCTATAGGCGTATGTATAGCCTACATTATTAGTCATACATTGGCCAAAGCCATCGGCACATAACAAATTTTTACATTATCACAAAGACTTTTACAGCGATTTGTTACTCTGCAACCTCTTCCTCGTTTTGTGCAGTCGGGTCTTCTGAACAGTTGATGCAGCTTTCTGTTGCTTTCGCCAGAGGTTCGGTAGTAGCTCACTGGTCTGTCTGTTCTGTCACAGATCCATCGGAATGCTAAGCATCGCAATTTGGTGTTGCATCTGGATAAGACGCGCACAGAAAACAAGCTGTTTATTTGGTGTCAAGATAAGGTGACAGGACTAATCAAACACTGTGCTCGGACTTGAATTATCTTGTTTGACTTGAGAAAAGAATATATATTACTCAATGATGAAATGCATTTCCTAAATTGTATTATATTGTATTTATTACTGTACATGGGCCTATGGGGCGCGGTAGCTTAGTGGGATGTTCGGTGCCTTGCGTTCGGAGGATCGCAGGTTCGAACCCACCCCGAGTCGCTGCGTAGCGACCTTGGACAAGTTGCTTACTCATAATTGTGAAATCACCTCACTAATTTCATCTCCGGGTGGCGTAGAACCATAATGGACCTTCCTTCGGGCAGAACACTCATCATCATATGCCTCAAATGGACCTTCCTTCAGGCAGAGCACTCATCATCATATGCCTATAGACTCGCTCAAGAGCAGTGAGTCAATGACCATTTGGTAGCGCTGTCAAGGCGAGAGCGGAAAACGGTTTTTTGAAAGGTGAAGTTGTGTAGGATGATAGCCATAAGGAATGATTAGACGCAGAGATGAGGGAAGCGTGTTCCACAGGGAGATCAAAATGGTGGCAAAGGATTAACTTTGGGCTATAATGGTCTACTCGTGTAAAGTCAATGGGGCGCTGAGGTTGACGAGCAGCTGCAAAAAGAGGGAGTGCATGTGATCTCTGAGATTTTATTTCGGAGCAATATCCAGTTTAAACTTAATGCCCAGAACAGGAACGTTGAGCTGAATGCGAGCTGGTAGAGGAAGCTATAGTGCAATTAATTGACCATAAACGAGGAGATATCATGGGAGAATTTAGGAAGGCAAGCAATCAATCTATAGCAGCTGCATTGAGGACTTACTGGAAAGGGAACATATGCGAACCTTGGGGAGGCCTTCAAGAAAAGACTTGCACTTATCAATTATATTTCCCGGAGGATGGGAACGGAAGATGGGAAGATTCTCACAATAGAACTATCGCTAAGACTATTAAAGGCAAGAATCTCACAACTGTATATATCTTAAAAAGATAATTAATCTTGACAGCAAAGAGACAGCTGTGTATATATAAAGTGAAGTCTTTCAGCAAATGCTTTGATGGACTTGATGGCTTGGCTTTAAAAGACCAGCTGGAAACCGAATCCCACACTATGCGCTACACGCGATAATGAAAAGGAAGGACATGCAACGGATGATCACTACCACGCTGGATAGATAATGTCAGCGAGTGGACATAGCAAGACTTTGACTAAACATGAGAACACAGTTAAATTTAACAAATGTGAATTGTCAAATTTGAATGGGGTGGGAGTGCATGAAGAATGTTCACACGTTCAGATGTCCCGACTAGATTTTTACGAACCTGAAACTTGTCTACGGTCCAAATTGTAGAGCGTAACTGTGAGCGTGAATGCCACTGAGAGCTGATCTGGTGGTGTGCTTGACCCCCAAGGTGATTATCGAGAATGACTTGGCGGTATTGATAAATGAACTAGGGAGTTTGATCCCTCCCAACCCCCGACAATTCAATCGCTGGGTCATTTACATCACATTACATTTATTGACAAGAGAAGCCACTGATTGGCGGCATCAGAAACAGATGACGATGATGAATATTTTGACAGCTGTGGTTGAATTCGTAGTTCATACGGATCGCACTCCTAGCCTAATCGTAAATTTAACATTCCTACAGCGTCCACAAAAGCGAAGTCGCGGATATATCTTATTCGCAGGCGCTCAATGAAAACAAAATCGATACGCGGGATGTCAAGTTTCAGAAATCTTACCAGATCTGAGCGATTTAATTACTAAGTGGCACTCAGTTTACGATCTGTTTGTAAGGTTTTAAAGGCGGTTTATTAATAACCATATACAAACTTACTTGAATCCACAAATTCAAGAGAGTAGCGCATCTATGGGTCTACAAAGATCACAACTCCTCGGATGGGGTTCTAGCCCAAACCAGCTGAAGGTGAAGTAAGACGCCAGATACTGATAAAGCACGAACAAGGTATAAACTAGGGGCCTACCATTAAAGTTATCTGAGGGTTGGTCCAAAACGAGGCGATAAGTCACTGTACAATGTACATATATAGCCTACGTGTATACATGCAGGTCTACGTGTTTGTATGAGCAACGCACAGCATGATTATTAAGGTAAAAGTCGCCAGCTGTGTGGTCTTTGACGCAATAGCGTCAATATTGTGTCTCCTCACTGTCTAGCTAGTAACTGGGTGCTGCTCGTTAACCCCTGAGGGTTAAGGATCGGGGGTTAAGACGCCAGTTGGTGGCGAGACGAGTGCCATATCCAAGCCATTTCCAGGCCCTATAGGCCGAGTAGGCACTTGAGAGTGAACTCCAGAAAGAAGGGCCTCACCGATAGACGATGAGCGATGGGTTCTTTCGGCTTGAGAGGGAACATGACCCTTATACGAAGAGCCGAAGTATTGACTGTATGTAACTTAGACCCACTGTATAGCAGAAGTCAGAGAAAGGAGAAGCTTAAAGAGAAAACGGAAATAAACGGAATACGCCTGTAACATACATGAGTACCAACAAAATAATTGCGAGAAAGAAGGAATCAAGACTGACACGAGGAGGAGTAGGAAGAGGAGGTGCAGGAAAAATGAAAGGAATGCAAGAAACGTAAAGGAAAGGAGGAAGAGCGGGAGGTGGAGGAGGACGAGGAGAAAGAGAAAAAGGAGAAGGAGAAAGAGAAGGATAAGAAGGATGAGGATGAGGACGAGGACGAGGAGGGCAGGGAGAAGGAAGAGCAACAGGATAGGAGAAGAATTAGGCAAAGGAGGGGAACGAGAACAGGGAAAAGGATCGAGGAGAAGGTGAGTGAGAGCAAGGGAGGCAAGTAGCGGGAGTAAGATGTGTTTTAAACGTAGCATCAAGGTAACGTTTTGTTATGGTTACCAGATGCGGATACGCTGGAACAGGAAGAGTATTAGTAGTATTCTCGGATGGCGTATACACTGGCAGCAAAGGTAGTAGTAGTTAAGTAGTCTGAGCACTGGCAGATGAAGAGCAGGAAGAAGAGTATAGTATTCTCGCCGACATGCATGTGTGAACGAATTCCGGCGAAGAAACCGCTTCTGCAGTTGGTGCTGCTCTGGCCAGGAGCGAATCGACGCCCCACTGGGTGGATGATGGAAGAAGGGAAGGAGGGAGGAAAGGAGGCAGAGGTGGGCGTGTGGGAAAGACCTGCGTTCCAGCGGCGTCCACGCACGGGCCTTCCCGACGCCTAGCAGAAGGAGAAGAAGGTCGGCGGTCGTGCATCCCCTCTCTCTGCCTGATTTCGTCTGTCTGTCTGTCTGTCTGTCTGTTTATCTATCTATATGCCTGTCTGTCTCATATATGGGCACAATTGCCAGTGTCGGGCGGGCAGTCGTTCGGTTGGTCGGCTTGGTTGGCAGGGGCAACCTGCATCATTTATTTTGTCTGACGACTGCAGCTGATGCTAGTCCTGATTCCGTTGCAATAAACAGCCAACAGCAGCAGCACCAGCAGCAGGAGCCCAAGTCTAAACGCCACAGAAGCAGCAGCAGCTGGCTTTGCTAATCCTGTTGGTGCCACGACTGAGTTATGGACGACGTTTCCTAAGCCTTACCCTTTGACCCCTCCTCCTCCCCACCCTCCTCAGCCCTCTTTTGCAGAAACTTCATGCATTCATTGCTCCTCTCTCTCTCCCGCTTCCACTTTCGATCCTCCTTATCCTCTTCTTCCATCTCTATAATCTCTACTCCTATTCCTATTTTTGTCTGTGCGTTCTCCTCATTTTTTATTGTCGACCCTTGCATAACTATTCCTCTTCTGGCCTTCGTAGTCTTGGCGCGTCAATTGTCCCTTTTCTTTTTGCCCAGTCCTATCTTCCTTTCTTCAGTAAACTGCATTGCAAGCCCTACTATAAGAAATTGAAAGTTCTGTAAACCAGCTGCCTACAGATTTAATCATATAGCGCCTTTTAAATAGTTCACATCAAAGCCAGGGCTTCTTGCCTTCTTTCATCTGTTCTAATCGACAATGCGAGTCTATTCTCCACTTCATAGCCATCTTTCAATCAGTTACCCTTTTAACTTTCCAATCCTACGCATCTTCTTTCGTTGTCTTCTCATTTCTCGTTTCCTGTTATTCTGTCTTTTCTAGCTTCATCAGCCACCTTTCGTTCTTTTCCTTCTCTGTAGTGTGTCTTAATACAGCTCCATCTCTTTGTTCCTTATTGCTCCTCACCCTCTACTGTTTCTGCCAAAGTCTATTCCATCTCTTTTTCTACAAACCTCTTCCTCTTTCTTCTGCTCCTCCTCTCCCTCCCTCTGTTTCTCCTCCTCCTTCTCTGCCTCCTCCATCTTCCCTAATCTTCATCCTTCTCCTCTTCCCTTCCTCTTACTCCCCCTCCTCCTCCTCCTTCTCCTTTCCACAAATGCGCCGACAGCTAAGCGTGCACGCGCGTTCTAAGTTCGTCTGCTTCCTTGAGCCTAATTCGCCTGCTTCCGGAGCCTCCGTTCGCTGGATCGCTTCTTCTGCGACTGCGTGTGTTATCTTAGAGAGTCTCATCTACTGCTTCCAGCGCTTCCAACATTTCCGCCGCTTGGAAGGAGTGGCCTATGCGCATGAGCCAAGAGACGACCAGTCTAGCTTCTGTGCGGCATTCTTTGCTCAAAGGAACCGAACGATCGTCTGTAGAGTGAGGTTCGAGACCACGTGAGTAATACCAATTCTTAGCCGTCGTCTGTTTAGAGATTTTGCGGATAAATTGGGACACGATGTCTGCGTTGAGATTGTGCTGGATCTGTTGTGTACGAGTTTGAGCTTTCACTCAGGCGATCACTGTGTAGGGCTTAAGGGACCTTGGGCAAGTCATTCGCTCGTAATTATTGTTCAGCGCCATCGATGTTATGTTGTATGGTCGAGTGCACCTCTGAAATCTGGAAGGAGAGCAAAAGCAACTTTACTCGTATACTTATATTGCCAGACAACTCTAAGCATCAGTATTATTTGGACTGTATAGGCCCTGCATAATTTAATTCAGTGAATTTATTTGAATCAAACTTCTAAGCAACACGGTGGAGTCGACGCTGAATACATAGCGCATAATAAATCTCTGGTTAACTACTTCTGTGTCCTCTTAACTTTTCTGTGGCCTCCTACAGTCCAACTAATATCTCATTTAAAGCTTTACTCAGTTTTCTGTACTTAACGTATGACATAAGGTGCTTGTGTACTTCTTTAGCTCATATAACGTGTAGTTCTTTGATCTCATTCCAAGGCACGTTTTGCTATCGTTGGGGCGAGAACTTAAACCGTTTCATCCTCCTTACTCTTCGGTGCAAGATTCTAGCAAATGGTCATTTTGAGTAAAGCGCAATCTATTACCTTTGCTTTCATCTGCTAGTCCTTTGTACCACATTACCTGAAGGGGTCGTCCTCATCTCTCTTTATTCTCGCCGCTTTTATCTTTCACTCTTAAGTACACGTAGTAACGTTCTATCATTTCTACATTTCTATAATGACAACGGTCGTGGAATGAGCGATTGATTATATATATAATGATGTGTTGTGCGTCTACGGAAGCCTCAAAGGGCCAACGTAAGCATGGTCCGCAGCTCTCGACAGTTAGGCCTATGCCTCCCTGTGTGCCTATATATGCGTGTCTTCTTAATAAACATGCAATCGATGTTTAAAAATTATGACATACAAACGTAATGCCGTATAATGTGATACCATTTAATGTGATGTTTAATGTATTACTATATAATGTGATGCCATATTATATGGCATTATTATTACATTATGTAAAATTTCGTATAATATGATCATTGGCTCCTAATCTTTAATATGCCCTGCTTCCTTGGGAAATGTTTGAGCAATATTCGCACTCCCCGCAAAAGTA
>OY365817.1:13276061-13283561 GCA_959347315.1 Bimastos eiseni | reverse complement strand
CCACCGGCGCCCGCTGAGTCTTTCTCGGCCAGTAAATTCTCACACCAAAAACAGCATCCCTTCGCGGTGGTTGCGTTGTTGATTCAGAGAGTGTGTTTGCGAATTTAACTACGAACTGATTATTATCTTTGCTGTCCAGTGTCCGTCGATGCAGCGCGTCGAGCGCTTCGCTCCGCGACAAGGAGGAACTCTTAGTTCCACGCTTGTCTGCCAGGCAATGGCGAACTTTCTCAGTTGCAGACCCCTCCATCTCGAATAACCTTCCTTGGGATTTGCGCTTGTTATTTTGTGCGCTATGACAAATCAAACGGGGTCTTATAAATCACTCAAATATTTTTTCTTTGGTCGTGGCTGGGCTGCGAGCGCTCCTGAGTGGGTTTCTAGAGGGACGTTAAATATATGCCCAGAATGAATACATGAATGAATCATGACAAGACGAAGAAGATTATTTTTTGAAGGAGCTAGATACATGATTCCTTTTGTTACGTCATCTCAGCCGCAATTTCCTTCGAATGAAGACTAATGAGGTCTTAATCCAGTCGGGGTCTGCTGCCAGACTCAAGTGTGGTCTATTATAAGACGGGGAACCTAAACAGATGCGAGGAGGGTTCTCGCCATCATGGGATCCATGGCGTCAATGGAAGAGATGGCGTTTGGTCATGGGTAATATTCAGAACGCATGATGGTAGTAGATCATTTTCTGAATGTCAGATCCCATCCTTCTCCTCTTCCTCCTCCTCTTCCTTCTCCTCCTCCTTCTGCTCTTCCTCCTTCTCTTCTTCGTCTACCTTCGCTTCTGCCCGTTCTCTAGTTCTCTTTCATTTCCCATCTTCCTTCGTGTTCTTGCGTTCATCTTCATTCCAGAGGCCATCCATCATCTCATCGAGCGAAGCCGCTACAGCCCTACGTGAACAGACAAACAGGCATACTCACACAAACACCCAGATGCCACGTCAAGCACACACAGCCAGATGCCTCTCGATAGTTGCTGGCCATTGAAGACGAGGCTGTCTGCCTGCTTTCAAAGCATTTTCTACCAATACTTAAAGATTGTTCACCTGCGCCGTCATTGCACTGGATACGTTCTAAGCAGATGTCTCTGTAGAGGCGCTATATAAACAATCTGAATGAACGACGATACTTGTCCTATTTCAGCGCAGATTCCGCATTATAAATGCGTCTTGTATAAATATTCCGTCACTGCAGCGCAACCGATCATTCGACTTTTGAAGCAGCATCAACTGTTTCCTGAGTTCAAAGCGCTTCCTGGTGTTGCATGCCAACTTGCCATGGGCCATCTAGAGTGTGTTGGGGCCGTAGGCTGCTGGTAGCTATTTTCTTTCATGCCTTATTAGGAGCAACTATGATCCGGCAGAAGTGTCTGAATGTTGGTCACACATTTAGTGTGGCCAGAGGATCAAATCGCGCCCTAAACTTTTCGCCCAAGAACCTATTATATATGCACCGAACTGGAACTGCAACGTCGTATCTGTAGTTTAGGGGCGATAATCGGGAGCAAGAAATGTTTACAACTTATTGACACAAAAAGCTGATTCATTAACATTTAGTAATAAAGATAAATTGACGAATAACTATGTCGGCAAAATATAAAAAAATGCCTTTTGAGATTTAAAACAATATCATAGTTTCAATTAGAAGCAAAATTTAGATTTTGGCAACATCTATGTTTAAGAGTAAAACGTGTACACGGAAATTTGAAGGGTAACCATTCCTCTAATATAGAGTCCTTGTTTTTCGTCTTTAGGTCTATCGGAAAGTAACTTGAATGTTAAGGCTGCCGTACATCGATCTGATCTCATATAGTCAGATCGCATCGGTTGTACATCGATCTGATCTCCTATAGTCAGATCGCATCGGTTGTATATCGATCTGATCTCCTATAGTCAGATCGTATCGGTTGTACATCGATCTGATCTCCTATATCGTCAGATCGTATCGGTTGTACATCGATCTGATCTCCTATATAGTCAGATCGCATCGGTTGGTGTGCACTGTCTGTACATCCACCTTTTCATGTATAGTTATAGACTGCTATGCATGGAATGCGTTGATTTTCCCCCAAGTGACTCAACACTGGTGCAGTTTATGACCTGACCCCGTGTGCGCCTTCGTCTCTCTCTCTCTCTCTCTCTCTCTCTCTCTCTCTCTCTCTCTCTCTCTCTCTCTTTCGGAGTCTTAAACTCTACAGCCATCAGCAGCAACAGCAACAGAAGAAGAAGAAGCAGCAGCAGCCACAGCTTATCAATCGACAATTACAAGTTGCCTTGCACGGTCGGCAACCGCACAAAGGCATTGTCTGCATATTCTGACCACAGCATCATCTATCGATGCCATCAGAACCTATGCATGCGTATACAAGCACGTATGCATACATGTATGCCTGTATGTTGGTATGTACTACGTATACGTATGTTGGTATGTATGTTTTACTGGTATGTTTGTATATTGGTATGCATGTATATTTTCGTGCATATATGTGCCATGATCGTCACCGATGTCTGACGCCTGTCTTCTGCCGGCGATGGGTATGAATGAAAGATCTACGCTGGCCTCGGTCGCTCTGTGAGTCCAGTTGGCCTATTTCCTCAAGTTTTAGTCCAAGTGATGTTATATCCTCATTTGTTTCCCTATCCGTCGTGGTCCTAGTCAGCCATTTTTGTTTTCCTTCGAATCTTGCGTCTAGTGCATTGTGTAGGAATCTGTGTGGTGATAGTGCAGTTTAACGACACTGTGTGATAACAAAGATCATTAGCGTCGCCCTCCTTCTTTATCCTGTCTTGGGACTGGTACTGCCTGAGTTTTTGCAGCGAAGGAGTTGGGAATCTGTGTGCTGATCTTCTCGCTAATTATAAGCTATCGGAGTCTTCGTCTAACGACTTTGTCTATATACAGTAGAGTTGTCTACATACCTAACGATTCATCTTATCATTTGTTTTTTTCTGAAGTTTTGAAATGCAGTCAGCTAATTTCTGCTGTAAGAATTCTTTTTTTTGTTAACTCGACTTGTTTTAGAATTTTGCAAAACCCATGTTCCATCTAAGTTGTGCACATGTGCATATAAATTTGTTTTACGATTCACGATTTCTTTTTTATGACACTAGGTCTACGTAAATCGAGTCTAGTAGCCGGCTGTGGCCAACCTTACTCCAGAATCTTTGGTTCCTTGGCTGATACGTATCCTTATTTATCTTTGGACAAGTAGCTTTTCCTAGGTTATCAGAACTTAACCCCGTAGACCTTTAGATATGGTCTTAATTTAACAATCATCGCATTCAGCTCGGGCCTGCGCACAAAAGAGTGAACCATTTATAAAATATTCCACACGCAAAAATTTTTTCGCACACGATCTCCAATAATTAGAGGCAACTTTGATCGTCACGTATATTTTATCCTGGTTCCTTTGTTAATTTTCTGTTTTTCCCTGTACTGTTGATCAATCTAAAATGCTTGTTTTGTGTGAGTACAATTCTCCTATTTATTAAATTTATTTTCAGTTGCTGCCAACTGCGTTAATCACTCCTACTTGATCTTTAGACGAATTCTTTAATACTTCTCATTGGATTGTGATAGTAATTGATGTTTCTTTGTTCTTAATAATAATAATAATAATAATAATAATAATAATAATAACAATAATTATAATGATAATAATAACAATGTTGATTGTATGAATAATTGTATGAATGATTTTATGAATAACTGTATGAATGAATGTATGCATGACTGTATGAATGATTGGATGAATGATTGGATGAATGAATGTATGAATGACTGTATAAATGATTGGATGAATGATTGGATGAATGATTGGATGAATGACTGTGTGAATGACTGTATGAATGACTGTATGAATGATTGGATGAATGATTGGGTGAATGATTGGATGAATGAATGTATGAATGAATGTATGAATGACTGTATGAATGAATGTATGAATGATTGGATGAATGAGTAGATGGATGATTGGATGAATTGGATTATGATCGTGTGCGAAAGAATTTTTGCGTGTGCAATAATAATAACAATAATAATAATAATAATAACAGTAATAATAATAATAATAATAATAACAATAATAATGATAACAATAATAATATTAATAATAATAAAGACAATTTATATGGCGCCGTAACACAGCCATACTGCTACAATGGCGTCTCACAGAAGAAAAAAATTAACATTCGGGATAAGCCTTCGAAAGGAGATGAGTCTTGAGCCTTGACTTGAAAGAGTCCACTAAGTCTTCTTTACCACCATTGTTTTACTTCTGTTTATGTTGATCATTAATCTTCTACTGGTCTCGACAATCTTTCTTGCACTTTGGCTCTTCTTCTGGTCCGCCTTTATTTATGTATAAAGATTAAAGACACTTATTGCGTCTATTATAGGCAAACATCTCAAATGTATTGGATGAGTATGCGTTATCAGCCAGCTGCTTCGCTGGCCTTCTCGTTCGATCGCATCATAAGCAATGTGGTGCCCAGAAAACCGATTCAAGAGAGGCACGGTCTGGTATGAAATCCTTGCGACTGGATTTATTACGTATACAAAGGCACTATGTTCGCATTTCTCACTGGTAGAGAGAGAGACGGTTGAATGGTTGATTGGGTTAACACCGGTCACTGGATGATCAGTGTTGATGGAAGAACAGGAAGATCATTCGACAAATGAAGATGCTAAATGTTCGCTTGTTCGTCTTGCATTGCGAAAGAACTGGATCGGGTTTCGAAATATAGATGAACTGAGGATGCGGGCTTACCCAATACCCAACCACATCCCAACGAGGATGCTTGTTCGAGGAGTTTCTCGCCAACAGACATCAATCAATGTTTCTTTTAAATGTTTCATACATACGCCACTTGAAATTTACGACGTTGAAGTCTCCCAATAGACACATTTTAGATTATAGTCTATAAAGACACGCTTGCGTGTATGAGCTTAAGTGTATACTCAATGCTCTACTGTATTTAGGTGTATGTACTAATATCACGTATCATTATGTATCTATGTATATATATTGCTATATAAATATGTGTACATTATTATATATGAATCTATGCATATATATATATGTATATATGTATATATTTATATGTGTGCGTATACACTGTAGATATGTTTTTAAAGTCTGAATTCCTCCAGACTGCTAACTCCTGTGATGCCGTGCAGTTACAATGATCGCTCAGTGGATGCTATATATATATACTCGAGAATAACAGCAGCAGAGAAATTAATTGCACCGCGCAGTAACCATCATCATCATCGTCGTCGTCATCATCATCATCATCTGTAGCAGCAACACTGGATGCGATCATAATAGCATTGTGAGGGTCGACCAGCCATGTCTTGTCCAACCTCCCATAAAATTCCCAGAGTCAGAGCATCCATATAGAATCCCGGTTCCACGCTTAAACACACATGCCAACGGTGCATATATCACTGAGAAGAGGTGAGTTTGTGGACTGAGAAACGCAGGGAGTAAGGCAGAGCGGTAATGCAGCGGTGCAAATAGAAGGATTAGTTAATAGATATATAAATAGATAGATAGATAGATAGATAGATAGATAGATAGATAGATAGATAGATAGAAAGATAGATAGATAGATAGATAGATAGATAGATAGATAGATAGATAGTTAGAAGGACGAACGGACGGACGGACGGGTGGGTGGATGGATGGATGGGTGGATAGATAGATAGATGAATAGATAGATAGATGGATAGATAAATAGATAGATAAATAAATAAATAGATATATAGATGGATGGATGGATGGATGGATCGATGAATAGATATATTTATAGATAAATAGATAAGCGCACTTATAGCGGCATGGCTGAGTTACGGCGCTCTATAAATTGTCCGTTTAATAATAGATGTATAGAGGCAAAGAGAGACAGACAGATTAATAGAGAGTTAGGCAAATGGAGATGGATAGGTAGTAACGTAGACGGAAACACAGGGACTGAAAGACAGACACATAAAAGGCAGATATATAGACAGAGATAGATGCAGCGTGACAGATAGGTATGAAAGTAACCAGCGAGACAGATGGACAGGCAGGTACGCAGTGCATCTTATAGAAGCACCCATAATAAGTTCTGGGTCACTTTCCATGCCGAAGTAACATATCTTATCTCCGTTTATTTGTGGTGATAACCACCAGCAGATAATATATATATATATATACATCTTTTTACATTATGTGCCCTATAAAAAAACAAACATAGGTAGGTCTATATGAATTATATAACTATGCACAGGGATATAAAGAGAACAACGTTGGGTCCTACACGCGCACCGGAATATAAAGAGCGTTGGATTACATTCACCTAATATATATATATATAAAATATATATATAATATATATATATATAATATATATATATATAATATATACCATGCAGCATATAAGGCACATAAAGAGAACGATGGACTGGATGAAATATGATCCGATCTTCTAAATCAGAAACAAATGAATCCAGACAGAAATCTAGGCTACCTCAACATTTCTATGTCTTCCCTGCAAGTTTTATGATACATCTGATATAGAACTGGAATCCATTAGACTTGTATTGTTAACATATATGTATCAAAAGCACACAGGTATATAATATGGTTATATACAATGTACATCATAGGCCTATTAACATTTATACCAACTGACAAACCGAAGGAAGATTACATGTTATATCATAACAGATGATGCGCATATATTATGTCATTATTAAATACTTATGTAACCTTTTTATGATACTGTTAATGTTTGAGCGGAGTATACCTCATCTAGTAAGTGTGGGCGATGATAGAGACCTGCACTACTCGAAATGATTTTGGACG
Source organism: Bimastos eiseni (assembly GCA_959347315.1). Taxonomy (NCBI): domain Eukaryota; kingdom Metazoa; phylum Annelida; class Clitellata; order Crassiclitellata; family Lumbricidae; genus Bimastos; species Bimastos eiseni. The sequence continues at coordinate 13,276,699 of OY365817.1, read as the reverse complement.
CATATAAAAATTGCGACCTTTAAGTTGGCGTCGGCAACGATACATTGTAGACTGAAGATAGAGAGAACGCCCTGGGATATTTAAGGGACAACCAAAGACTGACAGACAGACAGACACAGACAATCTGAGAACGACAGATAGACAGTCTGAGAGAGAGGGGAAAGAACGAAAAATACGTACCGACACTTGAGTGACAAAGCAAATAGAGTGTAGAAAGCGGGTTGATTGAGAAAGAAGGAGGTAGAGAAACGGACGAAGAGAAGAGGCAAAAACAGAAGCGAATTGTATAGAGAGTGTAATGTGCAGGTAGCATTGACTGCAGTTGAAAGACAGAGTTGAAATAAGCAGACACTTGAAAGAAAATATGTAAGAAAACAGCCATAGACTATAACGTAAAAAGATTCATGCACAATTTTTAACAGCGACGAATACGAAGAAGGAAAGAGAGACAGATACAGGAAGTCAAATGTAGAGATAAAGTCAAATAAAGAGCCAGAGAAGTAGACGCATAGCCCTACTCTATCCGGCTCTCTGTTTGCTTCTGTCTCTGTCCTTGTCTCAGTTTCGCTCACTTTCGTTCTCCTTCTGTCTCTGTCGGTCTGTCTGTCTGTCTGTCTCTCTTTCTCTCTCTATTTTAC
>OY365817.1:13221061-13271061 GCA_959347315.1 Bimastos eiseni | reverse complement strand
GAGAGGTCATGGTTCAAAGTTCAAACCCCGCCAGAGCTGACCTTTGTCCGAGATTTCTGCTCCCAAGCCACTCTAATCTTAATTATTACAATAATGAAGAGGACAGGTCACCTTGTCCTCATATGCCAAGGCCAAGAAAATGAAATCATTTCCACTTCATGCCCATGGCTGCCTCTGGATTAGCTCAAGTCACTGCTCTTCCTTTAAGTTTTTATAGCGCCGTTCATGACCTGATACTCTAGCGATGGCGCTATAGAAATGTATTCCTGGCTATTTATTTCGCAGATTCGATTGACGTGAAGATAGTCGGACCAGCGCGTACTGATATCCTGAAGAGAGAGTTTAAAAACGGAATACTGACGATCGACTATCTACCCATTTTCCCTGGGGAGTATAACATCAGCCTCCAACACAAGGGCAAACACATCCTAGGATCACCTTTCACTCCAACCATCACAGGTATGGAACATATCCATCATCAACATTGCACATGACTCATCTCGTTCGCTCAAGTATTCGTCATCAGGTTGAAGCCATGGTATGGTAAAACCACTGTTGTGGGTGTTTCATCTTGAGTGACACGTGTCTGTCATTCTCTATCTCAGCTTATCACCAGTATTACCATCACTTTCTACACATCGTCACTTAACATCACTGCTTGCACTCATATAACGATCAGATTCATTGATTCGTCATCAATACTCCGTCGCCGCGATTATCATCATCGTATTATCAGCGCATCATTATGCGTCATCGTCATCGTCAACGTCATCGTCATCGTCGTCGTGGTCGTCTGGTCGTCGTGGTCGTCGTGGTCACGGCCGCCGCCGCCGCCGCCGTCGTCATCATCATCATCGTCGTCGTCATCGTCACCTACGCCATCGTTGGCTCTTCTATGTGGAATGACCTACCACCGATTATCCGCAGCAAGCTTTTAATCGAGCTCCTTTTTTCCTCGGTGTTGTCACATTGACAGCTATTCTGAATAGCTAGTACTTTAAGAATCGCCATATAAACCATCAGACACGATACGATCACCATCTTATCTTTGGCAGTAACAGAATCAGCAACAAGAAATCGTGGCCACGTTCATCACCATCATGTTATTGTCAATGTTGGATCGATTCACTTCGTTGGCATTTGATTAATTAATAAACGAAAATACAACACAATACAATGATTGCTGAGGTCATCGATGAACAGGTCAAGGCCGCAAGAAGTCGCAGTTGTCGTTGACTGAGTGCAGTGACCTTCCACTTGGCAGTGGGAGTGGTGAAGTTGACCTTACGAACCTAGGAGGAATCGTCCACGCTCCTGATGGAACCTCGGAACCATGCATCCTCAAGAAACTGGAAAACGGAAAACTTGGTAAGACAGCGAATCACACGCAAAGCCACGGCATTATATTATCACCTGGACAAAATTAGCACCGAACAATAGACTCTAAACAAATAAATTGATTTTGTTAGCATTGTTCTAACTTACTTTTAATTAATGTTCTTCGTCTATTGCAAAACGGAAAACTCGGTAAGGCAGCGAATCACCCGCAAAACCACGGCATTATATTATCACCTGGACAGACTTTAAGCACTATTAGTCTATTCCTCCATTCTTCTTTCTCTCTTCCTTCTTCATAAATTGATCAATACGCCAATCGGTCTATTACTCCCAATTAATTATCAATACCGCCAATAACAACAATATCAATAAGTACAAAGAGCTAATGAGGTGTAATAGGAAGGATGACGAAACAACAAAGTTATTACTAATCAAGATTTTTTTAAATTTCTATAACCTATTTAAATGATACGTTTTCTGTGGGTGCAGTCAAAATGGAGATATGACCGAGTAAGATATGCAGTGGGTATCTTGACTATATACATTCTTTTCAAGCCCTGATGACGAGGCCTGACCCTCCAGACAACTTCGCATCCCATAATAATCTCTAAGTCCCTGGGGGAATAAAGTACCTCAGAGCAAAAAAATAATTACAATACTAATAATAATGTAATAATTATAATAGTGACTAATAATAATAATAAAACCATCTGCGAATCTTTTGTCCTAATGACGTTACAATTACGACGTTAATTAGCTTATTATTTGATTTCAGCGATTGGGTCCTTTGAACCAACAAAGTCTGGCTCTTACTCCGTTGAAGTCCAACGAGATGGAGATCCGTATCCAGGCAGTCCCTTCCAGATCAAGGTCACGGAAAACCAGCTGCCCAACGCTGCAAAGGTCAAGGCCACGGGCAGCATCGAGAAAGCGCTGGCCAATGAGTGGAACGAGATCAAAGTCAATCTTTCGGAGGCTGGTACGAATACGACGGGAGCTATATAAAATTACTGTTTGCAATACTAATCATATTATACTACTACTACTACCCCTACCACTACTACTGCTAATAATAATAATAATTATTATTATTATTATTGCTATTATTATTATTATATTTGTCATAGTAATAATAATAATAATAATTATAATGTAATATGGAAGAGAAAGAGCCTTTTTGAGTTCCCAGATTTAAAACCGTACAGTTTATTATCGCCTGAAGTGAGCCTATATTGAGCACCTATGTAGGCCTACCAACCATGTGCAGCTCCTGTCGAGTACTGCATTATATTGTTAAGGTGGAAATTGTTCATTCACTGAATATTATAGTCCTACAAATATTACCAATTCAGTTTTAAATGGACACGTTAACAGCGGATTGTTCATGATATTTTGCATTGCGCAAATGTGTGTACCGAAAAGTTGCACACTTCGCTAACTCGTTTGCAGGGTTTGGTTCACTGGGTGTAACGGTAGAAGGTGGTCACCATTCGGACATGGAATACAGTACCCTCAAGAGTGGAAAGGATTTCAGCATCAAGTATAGACCGCACGAACCAGGATACAATCTACTGAATATCAGATATGGCGGCGAACACATCAAGGGTAAAGAGTTACTTTACAATATACTTGGTACAGTAGCTGTTTAATTGGTCGTTCAGCTGGTTGTCGGCTGTTCATCGGGAATTTCACAGTTGTTTCAGTTGTTCATGCTGAGATATATTTAGAATTTCAAGAACTAGGTCAGTTTCTTAATGTATTTAATGCTTATTAATTGTTTATTGTTAGACGCAGCTTTATTGATCTGGTAGAAAGTTGTGCAATAGTCTTGCGAGGTTCCGATAGCGATATATATATATAATATTTGTATATATGGGAACAACTTTTGTCGTAATATGATGCTTAATTTTCATCGAGGTTATTCGGATAACATTTGAACCATCTTTTTGGCTGCAGTAACCCATCCAGATATAATTGTTGTCTCATCCAATCAAATATATTCTTTGCATTTGAAAATGTAACATGTTGCATCATTCTCCTAAAAAATCCTTGTCTGAGAATCACTACACTTCATTTACTCATTAGACGCGCGGTCACGTGGGACTCTAATGTCAATTATAGTCAACGGACGACTTTGATGAGACCCCATTTAAATGTGCGCTATATAAATTGTCAGTTACAATTACCATATGGCTGGCAACTTATGTCTTGGCAACGATAGGTAGTCCCTTTGTGGTAACGGTGGGTGGGAAGCCATCGGGAAGGCAGAGAGCCATCGCGACCAGACAGATTCAAGCAGGAGAGATGTGTGTTGCTGGACAGGAGTGTACGGTCTACTTGGCCCTTCCAGGTAAGTCACATCTTCATCTACTAATCTCATAATCAGATCCATTGAACCTAGTTGAATCAAATCCAACGGAATTTAATCCAGATCTATAGATCTCTACGTTTGGATCATTTCTTTCCACAGTCAATTCCTAAATATAGGCCTACAGATGAAGTTCATTGCTTTACTTTGACGCACATCTGCTACCTGAACAACTCAACTGTTTTGCAGTGACCGTTTGCTACGGTGGTGCTGCCGATGATAATGACGACTTACGTAGTAGTGTTGTTGAATAGCAGTAGTAGATGTCTTAGTAGTAGATGTAGTAGCAGCAATGTTAGTGAATGTAGCAATAGTTATGGTGGTGATGGCGGAGCTGTTTGTGGTGACAGTAGTAATAGTCGTCGTCATCATCTTGATGATAACTCGCTGACTATGATAGCATTGATGATGAAAACAGCTTGTTTGCTAAACCGAAATGTCTCATTCCGCATGGCATGCAGAAACGGCCTATACACTGACTTTGAGTAGCAGTAATAATAATATTAATTCGAGGATGGCTATTTATATTAAAATTGCTAATATGAGTATACTAATACATAATATTACAGACCCTCTTAGTGATGTTAATGTTGAACTTAATGTACATAGCCTTTAATCACGGCTGCTGTCCCCGCTATTAGATCCTATTATTACTCTTAGAGCATGCTTTTGAAATAAATAATGCATAATTATTATTATTATTATTATTATTATTATTATTATTATTAAAACATATTTTTCATTTATGTTCTTATTATTATTATTATTATTATTATCTGGGTCGCCGCTTGTCAGTGGACTGTAATCTTGACATGGTGCCCTGAAAAGCCACCGCATTGAAACGTTGGATCAATGCCGACAAGTTCTGGAAAAGGAAGTTTGTCTCTCGGGTGTCACCGGTATTATTATTATTATTAGAAAAATAATGATTATAATTATTATTATAAGTATTATATTTTATTATTTCTGTTACTATTGTCATTGTGTAGGAATAAGTCCGTTGGACATGGAAGCCACTCTGACGTCACCGACCGGAAGTAGTGAACTCTGTGAGATCCGTGATCTTCCAGACAACCAGTTCGAAATCAGGTTCAAGCCAAGTGAACTGGGAACGAATATTCTGAGCTTGAAGCAGAAGGGCATTCACATCTCTGGTAACTACATACAAATTAAAACAACTGTAAGACAGGTCCATCGGTGTGTTTCATTCTGGCTAATTCCACGGAATCATTGTTTCTTTGGGCATCCAATACGAATGGTTTCTTTCTGTACTGAACTCAGAAATGTTATTACACAATTACAAGATTACTTATGCATTAATACAGTGATATGATAGGACAATGATGTGGTATGTAGTGAAACGGTGACAGAGTTATACAGGAATACGCAGTCATAAATAAATAAGCAATACAGTACAGACCTACTGTATTGCAGTAATATAGTCTTCTGCGGTGTGGCACAGTGGTCGATCGGTTAGAGCGGTCAGCCCGTAACGTTCAGTGTGTGCTGAGCGCGCGGGTTCGAGCCTCGTCCAAGGCGTCACTGTGTAGGGACCTTGAGCAAGTCCTTCGCGCACTATTGCTATGCAGTACAACTGCAATTGCGCTGTAGAGGCGTGTGTATGCACTTCTGAGTATAAGGTAGTTGGAAGAAGGCGGTATTAAATTTCGGAAATCAATCAATCATAAATACTTGATATAGCGCCCCTTTAAGATGTTTACTCAGAGGCGCTCCCAGCCTAACCCCCGGCTGAAAAGGACAGGTTTAAGAGAGGCGTAAATGAAGATGAGGCGTTCTTAGGTAGGAGACGGAGGTCTATCTGAAGTTCATTCCAGATGGTAGGTCCCACGATCGTGAAAGCCCGATGCTGCATTATGGAAGTGCGTGCAAAAGGGACGATCAGGTCGCCATGAACCTCAGAGCGAAGTGGTCGTTGACCACTACTGACTGTGATAGGGCGTCATAGCTTCTGCAAATAAGCAGGCGCAGTAACGCCAAGGCAGCGCCAAACAAAGTCAGATACTGTAAATAAGATGCGCTAGGGTAGAGGCAAGCAGTGCAGGACATCCTGCATGTACTCGGATACCTGACCGGCTCTGGGAATCCCACCAATCAATCGCAAAGCCGCACGTAAAACCCGCTTCAAACGTTCAACCCGAACTTGCGGGAGGCCAGCATATTATATTGAGGAGCAATAGTCAAGGCGACAGGTAACAAAGGCATGAGCCAGAGTAGCTGCGGCGCTGAGGGTAAGAGAGCGAGATATTACTCGCAATTGGCGAACCTGGTAAAAGCAACTGCGAGAGACATTATTGACATGTTGAGCAAAGGTGTGTTCTTTGTCAAGAGTGATCCCTAAATCCCGAACAGAGACGGAGAATGTGAAGAAGGGAAACTGGGCAGGGAGGGCACAGAGATCAATTTTCGCCAGCTGCTGTCTGGTGCCAAGCCAGATAAATTGTTGCGTTTTGGATGAGTTTGGCCGAAGCCGATTTGACGACATCCAAACACCAAGGGAGTCTATAGCAAACTGCATTGAGCGGGCAGCAGCGACCGCATTTCCCGCAAGATAGTGAACGTAATAAGCAAGTGCTACGAAGACTTAGTACTCAGTAGGCATAGTGCAATAGAGTAATACAGACAGTCATGTTTGCCACTAGTGGATGCCATAGGAAAACAACAGTGGGTATGATAAGAAGCGCTAGTGTTAGACGGTTGAAAGAACGCTTCCTTATCAGAGGCGCTTGTATACGTAGTTGTGGGTAGAAGCAACGAGTGGCTCGTGTCTGGTCGTGTGGTTAGTGTTGTTGTATTTCCAGGTCATATGTAAGACCCTTCAGATTCAGAGTTAATGAAGCTAAAAGCAGTTAGACTGTAGAGGGGTGATTAGGTCTATTTTTAATTGCGTTCCGTAGCGTTCCCTCTCTGTGCTAATGGTTACTGATACCATGCAGCATTTCAATTGTCCTCGCTTACCCCTCCTTATCTTTACCTACGTGCAGGAGTGTATCTGCACGTATACAATTATTTACCATTTCGACTCGTAGGTCAATCTGTCCTTGGGTGTCTGCGTATTTTCAGAAAGACTTAGTGTCTGAGTGCATGTGTTTTTCCGAACAGGAAGTCCTTTCCAGTACACCGTAGGAAAGCCTGCGACTGGCGGAACACACAGAGTGGAGTTCGGAGGGCCTGGAATTGAAGGTGGATCTCTGGGTGCAAAGGGTAAGCACCTGCATCCATTACAAAATGTCGTAAATACTCTTTATCGAACATTGTATGTTTAATAATAGCCTGCGGCCGTCTTCGAATTCTGAGCATATGATGGTTTATTATCTGGATGTTTATATTTTTTATGATGCTGCTGCAGATTTTTGGACTGTATGTATGTAGGTATATATGTATGTATGTATGTATGTATGTATGTATATATGTATGTATGTATGACATGTATGTATGTATGTATGTATGACATGTATGTGTGTATGTATGTATGTATGTATATATGTATGTATGTATGTATGTATGTATGACATGTATGTATGTATGTATGTATGTATGGCATGTATGTATGTATGTATGTATATATGTATGTATGTATGTATGACATGTATGTATGTATGGATGTATGTATGACATGTATGTATGTAGTTAGATATGTGTGCACCTACGAACATACGTACTATTTGATAACATGTAATGTTACTGCTTACTCATGAGTTTGAATCAATCAACTCTCATTGTTATCATTATTGTTATTATTTATGTTATTATTATTATTATTATTATTATTATTGTTATTATTATTATTATTATTATTATTATAATTATTATTATATATGTTTCACATTATGCTGTTATCGCCCATGATGAGCTAAGTGAGTGTTGGCAATGTCCCGAAGAGGCAGGCTGCGTTCCCACGCTGAAGAACAACTGAGATACGTTGGAACAGAAATGACGTCTCCATTGGATCGTGGGTTGCAGCACTCGTTCGACTACCCAACTCTGAGATGAACTCCAGTCCTTCACTGCTCCAAGCGCCGCCGGATTCCAAGGAGAGGGCTACGAAGTCGTGGGTGTTGGTTATGGTGGAATACTTGGCCCTCTTCGTCTTAGCTGCGCGTTCGGCTGCTTCGCCAGCTCTGATAGATGTGTCGACAAGATGTGACTTGGCGTAGGTGTCGGGCACTGTCACATCCCATGCCAGACATCGACCACGTGTCCAAGGAATGAGCGTGACGCCGTCCGGTCGCTTTCCATCTTCTCTTACCAAGCCGAGAGGTTCCTTTTGCGCTGCAATCTTCGCCCTGCCAAGAGCTCTCCAGATGACATCGTTCAACATGCTATGTCGTTGATGTTTTCCGCTGCCTCTTCTACAAATTAGTCCATGGAGCCCTTTTGCGTCGACGCTCTCTTGACATTGGTGACACAAATGTGGCTCGCAGAGCGTCGTTCCTATCCTCAACTCTGCTGCCAGTCGTACATCCTCGTTTGAGAGGCGCAGGCCTAGGGCAGTCACAGGGGGCGCTAGCATCCAGTCTCCAGAATGAGGTGCTCGTGAGGCCAGCAGGCGAGCACGGTCGCATGGATTGTTATTGGAATCCAGCAGACCTTTCCATGCCTTGTCTGTGAATCGGAGGTCCCATTCTTTCTGGCGATGACTCGCTGCTCCTGTTGGGGGTTCTGCATCTGTCAGGGTCTTCCAAGCGTTGAGTGCTGAACTCGCAAGTTCATATGGTTCCTCAGCAGACTCTGTTGATAGGATGCATGCCTGGAGTTCGCTTGTACTAGCAGCAGAAGCCAGAAAGGCAGAAAGTGCCAGCGTAGATGCACAACGAACTCCCAGACCACCATCTCTCACCGGCAAAGAAGCCTGGAGCCAGCGGTCATTGTCAAGGTCCACATTTAAAATGGTTGACAGTCCTTCTCTCAGCAGTTGATCAAACCGAGCCAAGCCCGGGCAATCAGCGCAGACGGCTGTGCGCAGACTGTACAAGAGCTTCGGTACACTTAGACTGTTTCTCAGCAGAACCAGAGCGTCATGTGTATAAAGCAAGGACAATCTTCCGATTGCTCTCTCGAGGTCATTGGCCTTTGAATTAACGACCATGTTCACAGCTGGACCTGAAATCAGAGGTGCACCCAACAAGGTCATGTCCTCGAGGGCTATGCTCGTGAACTCTTGGAACGCAGGGTCATTGTTCGGCATCTGGGTGTTGTGACACGCGATTTCGCATTTGCTGCGGTTCAATAGCAATCCCAGATTCTTTGATTCCTGCTCGATTAATTGAACGTCGTCGGCCACTGTTTCCTTGTTACCTCCCAATGTCAGGTCATCCAGATATCCGATACGCAGATCCGAACGAAACTTCATCGGTTGCAGCACAAGACGGAATTCCAGAGGTCCCAAAGGATCGTCTTGCTGCGTTCCTTCTTCGGATCGAATTGTGTTTGAACCATAGCGCAACAGTGGACGGTTTGAATAGGCAGCATGCGCAAAGTGGTAGAGCTCTGGGATCTCTCTAGCAACTGCCTCTAGAAGACAATCTCTGCGAAGAGTGTTAAAGGCATTGGCGAAGTCGAGCTTCACTAGGACGCTGTCCTCAGGCATTGTGGTTATCCAACGACGTGTCGCATGGACAGCTGCCTCAGCGCCTCCTGGAATGCCTACCCCAAGCTGAATGGGGGCGAGCAGTTGAGACAGCCTTGTTACCGCATGCGAATTAGCGCACTTTGCCGCCAGACGACGCCATGTGTAGCCCACGGCGATCGGTCTTATGCCTCCGTCCTTCTTACTCAGGGCTAAAAGGTTTGCCCCATAGATGACCTCATTCACCTCTTCGGATAGACCTCCCTTTAGGAGCAGATTGACAAGGTCAGATAGATGTTGCCCGATGTTGTCATCTACTCCATAGGCCATCAGATCCTTTAAGTGTTGTGGAGTTATGCCATCTGGACCACCAGCCGAACCCGCAGGGAAAGAGGAGATTGCCCTAGCGACATCTTCTTTAGAAACTTGAAGCGGGATGAAGCGATCGGAACTGTCTGGATCACACGGTGTTCTCCTGTCCACTGGTGCAGGCGGGTGCTTTTTCTTAAGCGCGGCCAGAGTTTCCGGTGTGTCCAGCGCCGGTTTATCCTCGCTGCAGATGAGACGGATGGCTGCTTTGAAATTGCCTTCCTTCAGCTTACTTGCAACTGTTGAGGCTAAATACCTGGCGTGGTCGCATTTAGCGGACTTGAGCTTACGACTTGACGTCAGTGACAATTCATCGTTAGTCGACTGGTCTGGCCCCTGCAGTCCCCATTCAGTAATGCGGGACAAAATCATCTTGGTCATGTGCTTTCGTCCACCTCTTCTTGGCTTCACTAGTACAGTTCCACCGAAGGCCAGCAAATCGAACCATTTTGCAACGCAATTTGGTTCTCTTACAATTGCTTGGATTATATCGGCCAGGAGAGCAGCACAAGATGGCCTTGCTGCTTTTGGGATTCTCTTAATCAGAAGACCGGGTGAAGCAGGATGTGAGAGCTGAGAAGCGATCGGCCCAACGTCCGTCGACAGCTCCCGTGAGTAAGAGATCTGCACGCTAGTGGTAGAAGACGACTGTCTTGTGGTATTATGCTTTAAAGGGCCGTCCGCCGGTGGCTGGTCGGAACCTGGACAAGGGGCGGTTCGAGGGCCGTGCCGGTGCATTGTGCCATCTGAGGCATGGGTTTTGAAGGACAACCAACACACCCCGCAAACCCCCTGGCACTTACAAGGTTTTTGACTCATCTGAGTTTCAATTCGGTTTGTTTTCAAATGCGCCGCCATTTAAACAGTAATCGTTGCCATTGGCAACGTTGACGTCGCTGGCCTTAAAGCATGGCAAGCGGCCATCAATTCAAATGCACGGCTACATATAAGTTGAAACGAAAGTTTGACAAACCAATCGTGTTGTGGTCTTGGCGAATAAGATGTGGTGAATATAATCAATCGGGTCACGAGTTGTTAATCCATTAGACGATGCTAAAATCCAACTCTGACGATTACTCGTTACGCGGTATTTTTGCTAAATAGTCGGACATTAAAAATTTTCCGCCCACCACGTCCGCTGCCTCAAATCAATATTATTATTATTATTATTATTATTATTATTATTATTATTGCTATTATTATTTTTAATATTACACTAAGACAAAAAACGAAAGCGAAACTGCATTTTCCCGCCTGGATACAGTAATTGCTCACGGATTCTGCGTACACGTGATGCTGATGATTGTTTATAGAATTACTCTGTTTTATGGTTCATTTCGTTCGTGAGAAATTGCGTGGACGTCTGGGAAATGGTTCCGCCCACGAAATGACGTCTTCAATAACCATTTATGTAGTGTAATAATACATTTATAAAGCGCCCCTATAAACAATATCTGCTTATAATTATTATAATTATATTGTCATCGTTATCGTCATCATCATCGTCATCATCGCTATGATAGTTATTATTGTTATTATTAATTATTACTATTATTATTATCACTATTGATGTTATTATTATTATTATTGTTAATATTATTATTATCAATATCATTGTTATTATTACTATCAATATCATTTATTATTATTATTATTATTATTATTATCATTATTATTATTATCATTGTTATTATTATTATTATTATTATTATTATTTATTCATTGGCATTGCCAACGGATCCGTCATCTTGCTATCTGGGTCGCCGCTTGTCAGTGGATTGTAATCTTGACATAGTGCCCTGAAAAGCCACCGCATTGAAACGTTGGATCAATGCCGACAAGTTCTGGAAAAGGAAGTTTGTCTCTCGGGTGTCACCGGTAGTTGTAGAAAGTCGGCGTCCAGTCTCAGACAGAAAGGCGAGGCCCTCACTATTGAGGGGACCGAAAGTTTCTATAGCGATTGGAACAAAAGTGTATTTCTTCTCTAGCTCAGAATATTTTGTGTGTTTCCTTGTGGCTGCTATCTCCGCCGCTCCTCCAGCTGTGGAAGCTGTCTCGGGGATATAAGAAGCGGCCACTGTGTCCACCACAGTCGCGTCCCAAAGTAAGGCCCGCCCCCCACTCCACGGTATCAGGGTCTGCCCGTCCGGTCTCTTTCCATCTAATCTGGAAAGACCTGACGGTTCCTTGACTGCTGGAATACGGGCTCTGTTGAGGCTGCGATGGATAAGGTCGTTGATATTACAGTGTCTTGCTTGACGGCCAAAACCCAATGAACAGGACAGGTCATGTGCGCCTCTGGCTGAGACGAAGGCGCCGCATGCGCAGGTGTGCGGCTCGCAGATGGCCACCCCTAATCGTAGGCCGACCGCCACCCTCAATATGTTATTATTACTATCAATATAATTACTATTGTTATTATTATTATTATTATTATTATTATTATTTTCATCATCATCATCATCATCATCACCATCATCATCATCATCATCATCATCATCATCATCATCATCATCATCATCATCATCATTACCATTATTGTAATTATTGCCATTATTTTTATTATTGTCATTATTGTTACTACTATTACCATCAATATATTGAGATAAAATTTTACTGGTGTGTGTCTTGTTATTCCTATGGAAGGTGTCTTCAATATTTACACGCATGAAACGGGGGCTGGGATGTTGAGCGTTGCTATTGATGGACCTTCGAAAGCCAATCTGGAAATCCTCGACAAGGTCGGAGGATTTGTCACGGTCTGCTACACAGTTGCTGCTGCAGGTACGACATAATTATTCACTCATGTACGGCGTAATCTTTGAAGCACTTCAGAGTAACGGATACGATTACGATATGCATTGATGTTACATTTGTATAAAACAAGAATGATTCTTTAGAGTACCCTTTATACATATATGAACTCTCTAGAGTTGCCTGTGTGTGTTTGCGTGGCTTAAACTGTTTCATGCGAGTTGTAGATAAAAAATTTATTTTTTCTCTTCTGAAATTTGACATCGCCCTTCTTCCCACTTTTTGCTCAGAAGTGCACACTCGACGGCACAATTGCAATTGTACTGCAGAGCAATTGTGCGCGAAGGTCTTGCTCGAGGTACCTACACAGTTACTGACGCCTCGTATGAGAATCGAACCCGCTCACTCAGCGCACAATGAGCGTTACGGGCCGATCGCTCTAACCAGTCGGTTACCGTGCCACACAAATTATAATAATGATCGATGTGAGTGAAACGGAGCTTAAGTTTAAGGATCATGTGATCTGACTATTATTCAGATGGTATAATGAGTTTTGATTTGGATTTCAAATATGTGAACAGGCTTTAGGATGGGAATGCCTTGTTGTTGATTCTTACGATGATGTGATTGAACTTCAGTCAAAGATCCCAAAAACCAAGAATATCATGAAGGAGCTCACTGGACCTTTCCACACCTTATCTGACTTTTGATTGACCTGCCGTTTACCTTGCAATAATAAAGTCAATTATCGCTATTATTATTATTATTATTATTACCTTGTCTAACTTTCCCTATGCACTTTACCTCAACTTATCCTGACTCATCTTAGCTCGCCCTACTTAATTATTGCCCCGTGGCGTTTAGTAGGCTACCATATCTCGATATCTGACCTCCGTTTATCTTAGCCTTCAGTCAACAGAAATCTCCCTTTAACGATAGAAGTGCTAGTCATGCATCGTTCTGCTATTTGTTGTTTCTTCACTATTTAGGAGAATACACGATTGGCGTTAAGTTCAACGATGAACATGTTCCAAGATCTCCCTGCAAGATAATCATTGACCCAGAATGCTTAGAAGCCAAGGCAGTCACAATCCAGGCGCTCAGAGACCGCGGCATAGAGGTCAGTCATCGGTTCATAATTATATACACTGTGAACGGTGAAAAAGCGAGCCTCTAGAAATATTACAATAATTTCTCCAAAAATTTGTACATTTTAGTCAAATATGGCAAAGTTTCAGTTTAATGATTATGAAGCGCATGTTTAACATTAATTTTATTAGTTATAATGTATGTTCCAAGTGTCCTCCCTCGTCCTCAATACGCGCGCCAAGACGCACTCGCCATTGAGTAATTTCTGCTTCGATTACAACTTGATCAAATTCGTCCCATGTGCAAAACTTTCTTGTACATCTTGTACAACACGGCTTTCCATAAAATCTGGGTTATGATGCAAATAAAGTTTAACAGACAAAGGTACGCAACGTCGAAGAACTGGTACGCAACGTCGAAGAACTGGTACGCAACGTCGAAGAACTGGTACGCAACGTCGGAGAACTGCGTCAACGTATCACAACACATGGGACGAATTTGACCAAGTTATAATCGATGCAGCAATTATCATTACACATTGTCTCACTGTCCTCGTCTCCGTTTGCGAATGGCTAGGTTGTTAATAGACGTTGGCGCATCATCTATTGAGAGCAACGCTATTATAATGGCGCTATATCAGAGCACAGGAACAGTTCAAGAAATTGGCATAAGTAAAGTCAATGTTCTTCAGTTGTAGAATGTCCATTATCACACACACAATGCTAAGACAGAAACTCGGTATAGAATTGAAAGCCGAGTAACTGTCAATATATGTCCAGTGCAGACTGAAGTCTCTGCTTTTTTGAGTGTTTATCTTCAAACCCATAAACGCTCAGTCTGCGTTTGTATTGTTTATGACTAGGTCGATAAACTGTGACCGCTGCTTGGCTCGTTTAGCTGTGGCTTCATAAACGTCAGACATCTTTATGCTGGTTATCCGTTTAGTGGTTCAGTTCAGTATTGGGTTGAAACATTTATGAAGCATCTTTACTAGAGTGAACTGTTCGGAGGCGATTCCAGTTCACAAGGAAACGACAGAAGAAATTGGGCTTGAGAAATCAAAGAATGAGTTTCCAGTTAGAATTTGAGAGCTACAGTTGTTGGAGACAGCACATGTCAAAGGGAGGGAAAGAGGTTGACAACTACTTACATATATACATACAGAATTGAATGTATAGGATCGGCTTTGAACCAGTGCTGTTCTATTATGAGGAACTATATAGAATATTAAGTCTGTTTGAAGAGCGGACTGGACGAAGCGAGGAAGCTTACTCTGACCGGACTTAGATGGAGTTAAATAGACCTATATGCATGGTTTGTTCACATGTATGCATGAGCGAATATAGCCTATGCGTACAAGAGTGTATGTGTATGTTCGTACTCATGTATGCATGTAGTTCGTTTGTATGTTTACGTATTTATGTTTACTTACGCATGCATGAAAGCAAGCGCATTACACGTGCTAACATGTATGAGTATTTGTATATTTGTACATTATGTGACACAGCGGTGGCCCCTGTTTACCAGATAGGTATACTCACCTCTGTGATAATTTATTTAATAGCACTTAAAATAGCGCCCCTCTGGTATACCTGGGTATTTTCGTAGGTGGATAAACCGGCGACGTTTGGGGTGAACCTGAACGGGGTTCGTGGGAAGCTGACAGGTCACGTGTACGCTCCGTCTGGGGTGGAGGAGGAGCTGTTCATAGAGGACATGGACGCTGACCTCTATTCTTGTCGATTCATCCCGAAGGAGAATGGAGTCTACTACGTTCAGATCCGGTTCAATAACGTTCACATCCCCGGAAGTCCTTTCCCTATGCTCGTCGGGAAGCTAGGCGCCGATCCAGCAATGGTCCTCGTCAGTGGAAAGGGATTGGAAAAGGGACAAGTGGGTGAGTGGATGATGTGGATGAGTTCGCCTCCAGCGAACTCCCCCTAATCGCTTACATTACAGAAGTGTGTATTATAATTTAGCATTTTAGCTGTATCTAATCACACTCTATTCTGCCCTATCATAGGGGGGTCTGTATAGTAATGGCCTAAGCATGTGGACTACTGTGTAGAGCAGAGGAAGCGAGTTCGATGTTGGCTAACACTAAGGTTGACTGGTGACCTACAACTACCAACTGTGTGATTGTTTATTTGCATCCAGGGAAGCCGAGTAAGTTCATGGTTTCGACGACATGTCCAGGAACGGGGCTACTGACCGTTTCTGTCCAGGGTCCGTCCAAAGTCCCGATGACCTGCACGGAATTCGACGAAGGTTATGAGTTTTCCTACACACCGAAGGCTCCAGGCCAATACCTGATCTCCGTCAAGTACTGCCACGTCAGCGTACCAGGAAGTCCGTACCAAAGCATCATCATAGGCAAGTGGTACATCTATCTCACCGTGTCTCGTCTCACTTCTGTAATTCAATTCGACAGCTTCTATAGAGAGCCTCTGTATCGTGACATTGTGTGACAATGTCCTGCAGGATTTTCTGATTGGTTCATTGGGCAAATAGTAATTTTGGAACTTACTTTCCAAATTCTACTCCTTCCTTGTTGACAGGTCTTTCCATCGACAATGTATACGCAATCACGGCAGTTTCATGACCGATATATATATATATATATATATATATATAATACGCAGTCAGTCATGGCTCATTTAATGACCGATATAGAGTTTATATAATATATATATATACAAATAAATGTACATTGATGTAGCCCTATACAGAGACGAATTATTTGTGCCTTTGTAGGTCGAGGTAAAGCGTCTGATATAACTGAAACGACGACGATGTACATCGAGGCGGTGGAAAAGAAGCCTGGAAAGTCGAAGCAGTTCCACGGAGACCCAACGAAGGTCGTCGTTGCTGGAGCAGGCCTTAAGAAGGCGTTCGTCGGTCGACCATCCACTTTCACCGTCGACATCAAAGACGCAGGTGTGCATTTATTATACACAAGGACGATAAAGGGAGGGGATTAAAAGAGACAATGGTCCGCACTATACATTTTATACACTATACACTATACACTATATATATATATATATATATAGGCCATACGTTATGACACAAAGCAGAATCGGATATAAAACTGTTCAGTGACGTGACGATGATAAAAGAGAGAGATTATGGTTGTATCAGTTTAACGACACTGTGTGATGACAAAAGGTCATTGTCGTCGCCCCCCTCCTTTACCTAAGCTTGGGATTGGTGATGCTAGAGTGCAAGCAGTGCAATGGATGAGTTTAGAGCGAAACAATAGTTTACACTATACGTTTGAGACAATGCAAAATTAGAAATAAGAGTGTTGAATGCTGCTGGGCAAACTAACTGTTTTAACATGAGGTAGCAGTCGATAAGGAGTTCACTTATTCCTGTCTGGAATACATCTATAGTCAGTGGTTACTCTGAAGATTTCTAACAAGGGGTCCACGGAGGGAACAATGACATAGGGGCCAGTTGGATGTGTGATTTCTTCAAAGCTGAAAGTGGACTAAAATCTGGAGGGGCCACCGGGGTGGAGGGTACATTTCCTGGTACATACATATTTGGTGGGGGCACTGGCCCCTCCTGGCCTCTCATGTAGATCCGCTACTGCATCTACTGATTGCATCTACTGATTGGACTTTGGCCAGTGATGGAGTAAGTTGGTTCTCACTAAGCCTATTAAAATACGACTGTCAAGAAGAAGTACTTACGGTATCAATACATAAAGTTTTGAAGCATGATAAATAACCAGTTAACGATACCATTGTATTGGGAACACATTCTCAGGCAGGTGATTAGATTGCTTGCTAATTAACAGTGTAATGTCCTGTAATAAAACATTTGTATAGCGTACGCTATAACATGAACGTCTGTTCGACGTGTCAACTCAAGCGTTAACTAGAGGACGTATGTTGAATAGAAACTTTGAAACAATCCTTGCCTGCAATTGAGCTGTATAAACCAATCTCACAAGGTGACTTCCATAGCGCCATTGTAATACACAATGAGTGTCACCAAATAAAGCGAATGTCCGCTTAGTCTGTCTGTCTGTCTCTGTCTGTCTGTCTGTCTCTTCCTGTCTCTGTCTCTCTTTCTGTCTCTGTCTGTCTGTATGTCTCTCTCTCTGCTTCATTACTTGCATCGACATTACACAGATTCGTTAAAACGGTTTGTCTACATGCTCAGCATAGAGCTCACTTGCATTGATAGGTAACATGTGAACCTGAGGGTATGCATAATCATGACGTATGCATGACGTGCCTTCAGGTCAGGACCTTTTGACTGTCGCCGCTGTATCGCAAAACGGGAACCCGGTCAGAGAGCTGAGCTGCAAGAAGCAGAAACCCGGAGTCTACATCGCGTCATACACGCCCGAAGAGAAGGGAGAACACGTTCTGACGGTACGCTGGGGCGTCAGCGACGTACCTGGAAGTCCGTTCATATTAGGCGTCAATTAAGGACATCCGGCGAATTCATTGATCATGGTTTCATGGGACGGGTTTACAGATGGGACACGTGACATTGGTTGCCATTTATTTTAAAATTTCACGCCTTAATGGAAGTTTTAGATTACTTATTTCTGTGTATAGCTTAGTATGAGGCGTCTTGGTACTGGGTCGTGCGTCAAAAGGGACAATTCGTTTTTGCCTCGAGAAGAAAATAGCTAGTTTTTAGATGTGCTTCAAATTGTAATGTTGATTCTGTCTGCCTTTATTGTAAGGCTGTAGAGGATGATTTATATGAACGGCGATAAATCTGACTTTGTTATCCCTAGAAATTCTAACGGTAGAACCAAGGCTTTTAATTGCCGGCTATTGTTACGTCATTTCTGGCTATTATTACGTCATTGTCAACCACTATTACGTCATTGCCGGCTATTATTACGCCATTGTCGGCTATTGTTTCATCTGCTCAGTAATTTGTTAGTTTCACTAATCAGATATATATGACAGTTCTTGATAGCTCCCGCTCTCGTATCCCTACGTATAAAGACCATTACTAGTCGCGTTATTCCTATCTGTACTATAATTGCTGCCAGACTAACATTGTGGTTGGCGTGTAAGGGAGGTCACTCAGTGAGTGGACTCGGTTCACGCGTTAAAGAAATACACGTAGGGCCTACGGAAAAAGCATAGAAACGAATGTGTGCACTGAAAGCTCGTGAAATGCCTGATTCGTATACACGAGTATAGCGTCCAGAGGAAGCGATCTCGTTTAACAGGTGGGGAAAACCCAATGAGAAGGGTAAGAAATGTGATTGGGGGACAAACGTATACTGTGTCCTCTCTCTGTAAAAGGTGGGGGGACCCTCGACCCCTCCGGAATCGCCGTCTCTGATAGCGTTGAAACCATGTAGCGGTTTCAAATGAAAATATTCCGCCTGGAGTGACTGGCAATATTATTGGTAGTATTCGATTTGAACCGGCAACTCACAGTGGAATTTGTTTGCTGGTTTCCGATCATTGGACATATTTCCCTGCTGTTATTTCGATCGTCGTCAGATCATATCCGATATTATACATTATGTTTAATTTTTCGCGCCACATGTAAACGACGCTGCCAGTTTGTTCTCGCGGTTCTTCAAAACCCGCAAATCCATATCTCAAACAGTGGCTTCTGATTTGCGATTTAGTCACTGCATATTCATTATTTTGGTAACGAAATCATTTTCGAGAACAGACTATTTTGCAGATAACTTTTAAAGTATCACATAAGAAGGTAGCGAAGTATACTGTGCTTCTCTGAATGAGTCTGTCTTGCTAAAATCAGCGAGTTGTTGCTTACCGGGTGATCGCTTTGTATAATCCTATCGCGCGTAGGTTCCCCGATTAGATTCGGGGCACAAGAAGAACTTTCTAAGTGAGTAGTTGTTGAGTTTGATCCTGTACTTAGAATCTTTTGTGTTTTATTAATAAAGCGGAAAACCAATTATTATGATGATGTCGATTATTTATCATAAATCTATCGTGCTATACGTACTGTTCTCGACTATCCTGTAATTACATGCATGATCATGGTGCAGTATCATCGCCACCGTCTAGAAATCACAGGCAATAAGATAAGTCTAATTTGATGTAGGACAGTGGTTATACTTTTGCAGATGTTCAGAGAGTTACATAACCTGGGACTAATGTGGAAGCGACACGAAGTCACCAATTAGTGATCAAATTTTTTATATGTGCGGGCGATGTCTGTATGTGAAAAATAAAAAAACATCCGGGTACTACCGTACTCAGCAGAGTAACTTTGACTGTAAAATCGCCGAAAAATTCATCTACATTTATGAAACTCCATTCAAAAATCTTCCTTTGAACACATTTCGTTCATATTAATAAATTTGCAAGTTCTGTATATTAAGCGTTTTATTTCGTTATCAAAAGCAAAGCCGACTGCCGATTTATCCTGCAAAAGTCCCGGATGTCGTCACACACACATAATCTAGGTCAATGACCCAGTTTTCGTTTGCTTTACGTCTCCTCCCATATAAGTCCCAGACAGAACCAATCAGTGGGGAACGGATCCCCAAAAAAAGAAAACGCTTGCGGACAGGACTGAACAGCAGAAGCAAAGGCTAAGCAGATAAACGTTCTACGCTTACAAAGGTAAACACACAGTAAGAGTTCCGTTACAATATTTAATAGAGATAATGAAGGAATCTACAGCTTATCTCCAAGAAATAAATGCAAGTCCTCCAAAGACAGCATAGACTATACACACCCATGACCTATATAATTATGTCCTAAGCACTTCGATATCGTGACCTAGAACTGGGGTCACCCGTCCGAGACCAGGTCATTATAACTCACTTCACTTCTGCTGTATGCATATACTCCGTATAATTACTATTTGCTCATGCCTGTCAAATGTATTTTATCTTCGCATGCACAGCTACAGGTCAAAAGACGTCAGACGGCCCGCAGTTAGCATTCGACGATTAATACTATAGAGCAATGTTTACATGTTGGCCTACTTCCATTTAGCCTTGAAACATATTAAATAGTTGCTGACGAAACACTTGAACGAGACTTAAGCGAGATTTCAACGAGACGCAAGGGCAAACAAAGATGGAGAGTAAACGAGAATTGGAGAGGTTGAAACGAACACAGGTTCAACGTCTACGGGAACAAAATAGCTTTAGAAAAATGTCCACACTGTATGCTTAGCGTATTATCAACAGTAACGTTTCAGGCGAACCCATAAGCTGTTCGGAAAACAAAAGGGCGTGTCTGGCTTGGCAGGGACGCACGGCTGATCTGTGGCTGAAGTCTGTGTGCAGCGGGATTATAGGTTGATTTGAATTTCAACGACTACATGAAAATATTGTCTATGTGATAAGCCGCTGTCACGCCAGACACGCCACCACAATTGGCATGTAACTAATACTCTCGTGGACTGCGAGATTTCTTCGAGAATTAGACGAAGACGAAACTGAACTCGTCTGCGGCGTCACAGCTGCTTCCCTGACGGTGGTGTGACGTCATCGTCCATTTGCCATGGCAACCGGGAATGGCAACGGCCTTCCATTCGGACGTCTTGTGGAAAACTCCGTGTCCAGCGCATCTTCCACCGAGCTCCTTCTTCATGGAGAAGGGCTGGCATTCGACGCACAGGTTGGCTCCCTTCACCAATCGCTTGGGCCACGGAATGGATGAAGTACTGCATGAGCTGTGGACGTCCGTCACACGATACTCAGCTGAATATCTGAAGGCAATCAGACACTATTCAGTCACAGACAGACGATATAATTTAATAAAATAAAACACAGTATAATATTATGCAAATATACTATAAAGTTACAAAGTGATCAAACATGATCATTCGCAATATTAATAATATTAATAATAATAATAGTAACAATAATAATAATAATAATAATAATATCTGCCATCAATGATATAATCTGGAGGGCTCTCTTGAAAGCGGACACTCCGAGCTCAAGAGAACCATCGGGACTGATCCGCACCGATGGCAAGAGACCAGATGGCGCCACATTAATTCCATGGGCGAGAGGCAGACACATAGCATGGGACGCAACAGCCATTCACACATGCGCATCCTCTTATGTACATCTGACAGCATCAACAGCCGGTGGAGCAGCAGAACATGCCACAGAACAAAAGTGCATCAAGTACTCATCCCTCCCCACCACGCATGATTTTGTACCAGTGGCCATCGAATCACTGGGCCCCATAAACCGCACCGGAATGGAGTTTCTATAAGAACTGGGCCGCCGTATGACACAGGCAACGGGAAACCCACGCGAAACAACTCTTCTTTTTCAGCGTCTATCTATTTGTACACAACGTTTTAATGCAGTGGCATTCAGGGGCTCTTTTGTTCAGCCAGATGGGGACGAAAACCTATAACAGTTATAACAATAATAATGATAATGATAATAATAATAATAGTAATAATAATAATAATAATCGTTTAATTTCAAATTGACAAACCGCATTATGATAACAAACACAGTGTGAACGAACGATGACAAATTATAACAGGCGTCGAATTTAACTGTCGACAGCCATGCAGGGCGCCCATTAAGTTATAAAAGATTAACCGAAGATTAACAGTTTGACTGGAATGTGATGATTGAAGGAGACTGATTGAACGTACGATGGTCTGTCTTTATCAGGAACGACGTAATGTTCGAAGAGGTTTTTCCTAATGTCCTTGAATGGATCGTATTTCTTATTCCTTCTCCAGGTGGCGAACTGGGCTGGAATAATGTTTCCACGCTCTGCAACAAAAACAACAGAAACATGGGGACTTCTGCCCAGTCGTTTATCTCCCGAAAATCCCCAGTTTCTTCCTATTCACAGGGAGTGGTTTACGTATATAGGCTGCATTGCATTGCACGAAAATGAATATAGTCCTAAGTATAAATGGGGATGAGTAAGTGACTCTCACAATATCTCTTTCTAGCAATATATCGCTCTTTGTACTTTGTAACTTGTACGTTTTCCCCTTCATTTAGATCCACTTCCTCTATTGTTTATTCACTGTCTGAGAGAGAACTCTATAGCTGGGTGAAGTCGTTCAGCTACTATGAGAAAAATAAACCATAATTTATATACGCATGAACTGAAACATCACCGTCTGCTTCCAATATACCATAGGGACCATATGCATCATATAGTTGCTGACTTTGAAAACTTCTTTAAAAAAATCTTGCAGTAGACTTAGGTTAGGTTTACGTTTAACTGACGCCTTTTGCTGTCTGTATGTCGTCATGATTTCGCAATACGCCAATGTCCAAAACGCGCGAAGTAAGAGGTAGTGACCTATTTTTGGGTATACCCTACCCAATCCAAAAAGAAATCGGTGAAGCATGTCGGATGTCTATTATTAAAACCCAAATGCGAGACGGGCGGATGGTGTTAGGAGTTATAACAACGACGAAGAAGACAAAGAGAAAAGAAAGAGTTTGCTATGTTATATTTTATATACGATGCAGGTGGTCTCTGTCAACCTGTATGGTAGGCTTACATAATATTTTCTCTGTAAAGATATTGCTCTCTCTTTTTCAGTGCCAAAAACGCGGGAAGCAATTCGTGGGAAATGGGCAATTAACTTTTTGTCACATCCATTCTCTTTCTTTGTCCAAGTGCTTCCAATTTCTGTCGTAATTATTTTATCTTCCCAATCTGATTCCATCTGTCTCTTGTCTCTTTCTTTCTATCCGTCTCTATGTTGTAATGTTTTGTAATGTAAATCTCCGATAGGCCTGTTTCTCACCACCATAGGCCTACAAAGGCAGCATCAGAGAGTGCCAAGTCAGAATCCGAGGAGGTCAAGGTGATCAATTAGCATGTGATGATGGTGGAAATTGTTGCTGGAGGTAGTTGCGAGATTTCGCAGGAATAGAATCAGGGTGATGATAGGCTGGATAGTAGTTTCCGTTTTCAGTCATGAGTAGGCTGCAAATAGACGAGAGTGCACGCGGAGGAGAGGCACAATTAACATGGAAGACAGAAGGATGAGGGAACTGAGTCCATTCAAAGTAACTTGGCGCTAGGACCGCTTGCAGAATTGCAGAGTAAGGAAACTGGAGGTCAAGTAAAGGAAATATAAGATGACTAGCCTCCCAACCCAGCTTCGCCTGGGATGAATTTTGAACTCAGCGATTGCGTCATTCGGCTCTGAAATGGTTTGCAGTAGCTCTACCCGATGACGTCCCGATCGTGAGGGTCCCATTTGTTGAGCGCTCCGGATCACGCTGTTATTTCATAACTAGCGCGCCTGATATGCATATTAAATTAGCCTTCAATTACATGAATGCAAATGACCACCGTTATTTAATAAAATTGATGTCTGATGTTTGTGCAATTCGAAAGCTAAAATGTCCATTGTCCAAATATCGGAAGTAAGGTAAACGGTGTACTGATAAGAATTACGTTGACAATTCGCATGAGAACACTTTCTACATCAGTACTGGCCTTTGTTGGGACGAAGAAATAAATGTGTGAGATGAGTGAATATACGGTTGGATGATGAATGGCCTGGCGTTAGATGGGGAATGTGAGAGGGCTTTAAGTAGTTTGAATGGCGTTGTGGTTGATACGTAAGAGATACAGTTTATGAATTATGTTCGTGTAAACACGTGCCACCCCCCACTCACACTCTCTCTCTCTCTCTCTCTCTCTCTCTCTCTCTCTCTCTCTCTGCCTGTCTCTCTCTGTCGATGTCCTGTCGCAAATAGATCCTATCATAATTCAACCACTCATAGTTTCTTTGTGTATAACATGGGAAGCTCCCTTGGCGCTCCCATTCTAAAAAACACCTACACTGACAAGTGGACTGAATTACGTCACCGGCGCACCTTTCTATAGGTACGCAGTCGCTGGAGTGATCGGGTGATATATGTCACGTGACTCAGTCACGCCATCTTTCGATGGAGTGACGTGAGGCGCTACTACAACCAAGTTTGATAGTTTGTTTGTTTTGGTCTCTTTTCTCTTCAATTTAATATTCCGTTGTCGTGGATCTTGCCTGCGTGCCTTCAGCCTATGATATCCAGCGGATACGACGTGGTCTTAGACCGGTGGCTCATTTCAAACCATTGACGCGCTTTATTTTGTCCTTGAAGCTACGTTTTGGTTACTCCGGCGGTTACTTAGTGCGAAGAGATCCACGTGAGAAACAGAGACAATAAAAGAGACAGAGAGACACATAGAGAGAGAGAGACAGAGAGAGAGACAGAGACAGAGACAGAGACAGAGACAGACAGAGACAGACAGAAATACAGACAGACAGACAGAGAAAGACAAGGAAGAGAAAGAGAGAGAGAGAGGCTCTGTTGTGGAATGAAAACACGGGCGCTTATTTTCATAGAGGTAAATATCAGCTAACAATGTATTCTGCAATCGACTGGGATGAGGTTGTCAGATGTAGGCCCTACTTGATGTCGTTTAACGTTGGGGTCTGTATGTTTGTTTGATGGAAAACAACAGAAGAGAAAGGCCAGACAGCGATAGGGCGAACCGAGGCTCTTCAGAACTGATCGCCTGTTACAAACACGCGACGTATTGTTCGACCACTTGATCCTCGGACCACAAAACCATCTTCTCACTGTCTTCTCCTTCTTCGTCACCTTTGCAGACTTTACTTCTTAACGACGTTAGCAGATGAAGGCTGCTTCAGAGAATACGGGTGAATTAGAAGAGCCGGTAGTTCGATGAACTGTGGGAAAGAAGAATGACTGCATGGTATCTGGTCTCAATCACTTTCAGGTCACTGAGAAGAACGTCTCTTAGGACCCCATGCAGTCTCCCATTTCGTTTCTCAACTTCTCTCTCTGTCTCCCTGTCTCGCTCTTTCTGTCTGTCTATCTGTTTGTCTCTGTCTCTGTCTCTGTCTCTCTCTATCTAATTCTCAACCTCTCTGTCTCTTTCTCTCTCTCTCTCTCTGTCTCTTTCTCTCTCTCTCTCTCTGTCTCTGTGTGTCTGTCTGTCTCTCTGTCTCTCTCTCTCGCTGTGTGTATGACAGTCTTTGTGGCTGTCTCTGTTTACGTCTCTTTTTCTTTCTTCTGTGTATCAAACTCATTGTCTCGTTGACATACTGTTCCGTCTGATTTCGTCAGCCTGCATGTCTTCATGCCTACCTACATTGTGTTTCAATGTCTATTCAACTGCCTCACTCACTCGCGAGTCCTCTGTTAATTGCCTCGCGGTCTGTTTTTTCTACCTTTGCCTTCGCCTGGACTTTTTTTTAATGTCTCCTTCTTCTGTTACTCTGTAACTTTTCACTAGCATGAAAGGAAACCACAGTAGGCCTATAGACCGGATAGAAGCCAACAGCGCTCATGTACAGCTTCTGTCGTGTATTTAACTGAAGCCCTCGGGCTACAGACATTTGATGCAATAATTTATTTCACTTTGAGCTGAATAATTTTATTGCGCACTGTTTCAATTACTGGGCTTGGGTTTTGCTCTGTTCTGTCAAGTGCTATTTACTTCATCAAAGTTTCACGATTTGTTCTCATATACCGAATTAGAACTTATGAATTGATGGATATGGAATCGTGGATGGACTCCGATTGATTAATAATTTGTGGAGGAATGGATGGATGATGGAAAATTAAATATAAATAGATGAATGGAGGGAATCTGTTGAAGAATAAATGGATGGATGGATAGGTGATTGAATAGCTTCGAGGTGTGCAGGTGGAAGTAATACATACTAAATTTTGTGCATGTTTCCATCCATCCATAGCTCCATGGGCTCCATATCCGTAGGTATCCAATACCTTGGAGATAATCTGTATCCTATTCAACGTATTTCTCCGCCTGCTAGATACGTGAATCTGTGAACCTCTTCACTACCCCACTCTGATATCGTCCAGCCATTTTCTGCACATACGGTCGTCCCCTCAATGCTCAACACTCCATCAAACTAAATACCACAATCTTCACCTTCATTCTTCATACTTACATACATACATTATATACATGCATTATTTTGGCATGCATACTTAGCCCAGTAGTCAACACATATTCTCTCACCCATTGACTCCTTGACTCTCTGACCTTCTGAGTTATCTACTCACTCAACTCACTCTCACACACCTGCGTGCATACAGTAAGACAGACAGAGAGACAGACAGACGGACGAATAAAAGGTTGAGAACACAGAGACAATGGGACGGGCTACAGGACGGGCATTGACATACCTTTGAGTTCTCGAGCACCACTGGCTGTCCTTGGATGCTTGCACTTGTCTCCATCGCAGCTGACCTTCTGCTTCGACTGACCACAGGGCTGACCTCCATTCTTCGCTTCGATGACCACCCGACGAGTCCTTTCGCTGATTCCAGTTCCACAGAGGACACTACACTCACTCCAATCGCTCCAGTCATCGGACAACACACAATCCACCGCTGCAGAACACAACAATGGATAACAGAATAATGTTAACACGATAATCGATCAACAATTGAGCTTGAAAAATAACCTCAAACAAGAGAAAATTTATACTAGACAAGAATAAATAAACTTGGGCGAAAGAATAAAATAAATATTTGGAAAAAAGGCTTCAGTAACACTTGCATTGTAGCGCCAATTTTCAAAGCACGACTGAGACGTTGTTCACTGATACCCCTGCTCGATACAGGATATTCAGTGGCAGAATATTCAGTGGCATGATATGCAGTGGCAGAATAATCAGTGGCAGAATATTCAGTGGCAGAATATTCAGTGGCAGAATAATCAGTGGCAGAATATTCAGTGGCAGAATATTCAGTGGTAGAATATTCAGTGACATAATATTCATTGGCAAACCTTGCATTTATGATATTCACCGTCGTTGACCATATTATAATGGAAGTTACCAGGGGCGCATTTTACAATTTTCCGCACCTATAGGCCAATACTCCGCCCTTCCCAATATTGAAATTGCATATTGAAATCCACAAATTTTAACTGACGTTCTAGTAGGAAGAGAAACCAGCATTCCAGTCTGTTTGCAATAAAAAGGGAAACTAAATTTAAAAAGTATTAACTTAATGAGTTCATTTGATTAAACTTTAGTAACAGTAAACACACTTATTAAATATTTCTTCCTTAGTCCACTGGCTTTCTATCATCTACGTTTCACATTTAAAAAAAATTAATCCAATTTTTGAAATCCATTTTGCCGCCCATTTTCCGGAGCCTCGTTGGCCTATAGTGCTAAATACGGCGCTGGAAGTTATTCGCTATTCCTACAACATGCAACGTCAAGTATTGCAGTCTCAAGCTTAGCAGCGTTTGCAATCAACTGTGACATATTCTTTCTGTCGTCCATTCAAAGAATTTCTTCATAGACTACAAAGGTTTCTACACAAACCCTGAACTTGGATCGATCTCTTACCTGGACATGTGGCGTCGTAATCGAGGCAGCAGTCTCCGATTTCCATGCAGGCGGAATCGCAGAAACATTGGGTGCTGTTGGCGTCTATCATCTTAGCTCCATCACCGATACATGTGTTGTTCCTTCCCGGGCAACAGGTGGTCACTCCATCTGCCTTCTGACATCCAGCTTCTATGCAGCCAACGAGCAGAGCCGCAACGATCGACAGAACGCTAGCCACTAGGACAACAAGCCCTGATCTAGCCATCTCGAACACCGTAACCGCCTAAAATGCCTAACAGTCAATTGCGATTCGAACGAAAGCGAGCAAGTGTCAGCAGCAAGAGATTATTCTGTCTCTGTAGCTGCCAACTCTTCAGAGTCTCTTAAGTAGACGGCTTAAGTAGCGACCACCTCCCTCGAACGCGACGTCGCGTTCTCAGTAGTCGAATAGGCGCTTCAACGGAAGCATTATACTCGAATTAGAAAGGCTGTAAAGCTACGTTGAAGCCGCCTTGAGGGTTCAGTCGTTGCCTGTGGCTGCTGACCGTAGTCTTGGCTACCGCAACGCAGGCCACGGATAGGCCACACATCCGTCAGCCCACTGCCAAGTCAAGCGAACGACTATCTTCTATACGTATCCCGCCCGATATGCGAACTGTTCGAAGTTGACTCTCAATGCGATCGAGTCCTAGCTACGAATGACCTGACCCAGTTTGAGAGGCAGTGGCACGGAGTCAGGCAGACGAAGGAACGGTTAAAGAGGCGTACAAAAGCGTAGACATACTTTCCTATTTAGTGTAAGGTCGTTTAACAACGGATACACTCTCAAGCAGATTAGATAACTAGACGGACAAAGACTGAGGCAGAGACAGACAGTCAGGCACACACAGCCAGAGACGGTCTACCAAAGGTTCAGTAGCCGCATTTCCTAGATAGGTCTTTATGACTGGACTTCGAATTAAATCCCAATGAAACGGGCGATAACGTCAGCCATCTGGTTCCCAAGCAGGAAACAAGGCACCAGCGTCAGCGTGTCTCGACCGCAGCTTTGGACGGAGGAATCAACAGGATCTGTGGGAAAAGCTATTCCAAGCAATCAATTCATTTGATTAGATGAATTCGCCGCCAACGCTGCCTGTATGTCCCAGCTGTACATTGTTTTGCACTTTGCCACTTCTCACGACCTTTGTTCGAGGAAATGAGAATTATTAGAATTATTAGGAAGGACCAGGTTATAGTTCAGAGCAAAGTAATTCACTCCAAGGTCTTAAAGCGCTTACTTGGAACTTGTCAGAAAGATTCATTCGGGAGCTTCATTCTGAGCAACAAACTGATGTCGTCCTGCCATTTAGAAAAGACAACATCTCCATACTGGCATGATGAACGAATGCCTGGTGCTAATGCAACAATAGAAGGACCTTTAAACTGTTGATAAAGTCCTTACACTTGACAGAATGAGTAATTGTTCTTATAATAAATATTCCGAATTGTTAGCGGAGAACGAAAACAGATGTCGCCTTCGTCAGTTCAACTCTGGCAGAACTCAACTGTTTTCGCAGTAAAGTATATATATATATGCATATATATTATTATATGAACTGCTATAGGTGTTATTTTTTAGTTTCAACTTAAAAGATTAAACTCAGAGAGTGTGGAAAACTACTTGAAGCAAAGGAGAGTGCATTCCTGAGATGGCTATTCCTAAGCAGATGTCTGCCTCCGACAAATGTACAACGGAAAGCAATCTAGTTGGATTGTTGTGGCAACACATTGAAAGAGGGAGCTCTCTTAGGTCTCCTGAGGCTAAATCCTGATTAGATTGCGAACCAGTCTGGTCTTGAACTCCAATTCCTGGTGGGTGATGGGACTGGACTGGTTGTGTATCAAAAGCAAGATTAGTAGGAGGCTGTCGTGCAGGCTTTCATATCTGACAATTATCCTTTGCGCAACCCAGTCGCTGCACGTTTAGAGCCGACTTTATGAAGTAGGATATGAATCAGCCAAGGTGTCCAATGCAGTAACCTTCTAGGAGTCTGTCTAACCCTTATGCCTTGGTATGGGTACTCATGACATCAAACTTCAGGAACCCGATGGTTCCTAAGAAGAATGGAATAACACTCTTCGTCAGTGAAGATAATGGCCCGCGACGGGATCGCCACTGTCTCAAGTGGCGCTATATGAAGTTTTGATAAAGATTAGGATTACAATTGTCAAGAGTTCATGTGAGTTTAGCTCATTCTGATATTAAACATGACTTGTAGAGGGCGACCATTGCACTGTAGCCATCATAAGATATGATGGCCTCGACCTTGGTCAATTTTCAACGAATTGCTCGGGTGATATCCTTCACCACCGCTGCCAGTTTCAGTGGAGGCTGTCTAATTTAAGGTCCCTTGTCCGGACCGTGCTACCTTTAACCTGGACAACATCTCTATTGGTCCAATCATGACCAAGACATAAAGCACCACGCGGCAAGATTCACTTATAGAAATCATTGAAACGCATGGGGGAGGGGCGTAGAGTAGTGGTGAAGTTGACTTCTTTCATACTTTCGCTTGGCGGGGCGTTACATTGCTAAAAAACGAGATGTATAGCGTAATTTGCGCCCTGAGTGGCTGCAGAAGGTTAAATTCGACTCCTTACAGTAGGGCCTAATAACTCGTCATCATTCGTTCATACAGTACTTGTAATCATAGGCCTGCTGCAATTTGTCAGTTTAAATTAAACGGAAATTATTATGGATATCTATTGGCAAAACAGGACTAACATTTTTTAGGCCTGATTCCAAAAATGGTATAACATGCCCAAAATAGATTGCAGTCTATGGTCAATCAAAAGTGTTGAAGAAATTTAAATTATTGAACAGATAATGATGAATTTAAAACTGTTCTCCATGTGCCTTTATAATAGAAACACCCGTCTAAAACAATTGTGGAAATCTATCCGATACAGCGGTCACAAATCTCATAATTGTATT
Source organism: Bimastos eiseni (assembly GCA_959347315.1). Taxonomy (NCBI): domain Eukaryota; kingdom Metazoa; phylum Annelida; class Clitellata; order Crassiclitellata; family Lumbricidae; genus Bimastos; species Bimastos eiseni. The sequence continues at coordinate 13,240,260 of OY365817.1, read as the reverse complement.
GGTGGTCCATTGCAATAGACAATCTTTAGTTTTGCTATAGAACTAGGCACGTTTCAGTTTATTGTATGTCAGCGATGTGACACTTGACAAAAAATAACAATCCAGGACAGTATTAGAATGTTGGGCCTGTATACATGTAGGTTACACCCAACGGTTGATCCCGTATCTGCGAAATGCTTAGTAACCTGGTTCAGAGGACCCACTGAAACCGTGGTCAAGCCAGGTCTGCTTTAGAGTGACACATTATTCTCAATAAGAGAGGTAAATGTAATCACAGGGAGAAAAAACATTACTTTTAATTGTTGTTTCTGCTGCTGTTACATTTAGTATAATAAATATTTTAAAAATCGATTAGTGTAGTAAGCAACTCGAGGTGAATTATGTGGCGACTTAGTTTTCTTGATCTCTGCATATTTCGGAGGTCAGAAGTCAGTTTGTATTCTGACATTAATTTTATTCTCATGACAAATGTTTAAACCTGCGGTCTGTAGATGGTACCCATTGACAGGACATCACGTAATTCCAAATAAGAGTTTAGTGGTGCAGTTCAAGGCTACTTAGGCTTACATAGAGCAGATCACCAATTAGACGACGCTGCAGCTAAGGCCAGACTGTATAAGTCCAAACTCCTTCCGTTCTATTTACGAAAGGTCATATCACGTACGAACTGTCGAAGTCAATTCATCACTCAATTAGACCATCAATTAATTATCACAATTTAAGCCATTCAACGCATCATTCAGTTTTTCATGATGTTAGTTTTTGTCGATTCTCTGATCGACGCATTTCTCCTTTGATCAACGCATTTGCCTTTTGATCAATGCATTTCTCGATCAATTCACCGACCCCACCCTCCTTTCTTGTATTCATGCATACATTCATTCATGCATTCACTCATGCATCCAAACAGAGGCGGAGTATGTACAGACAAGAGAAGTAATTACGACTAATCAGGTGTAATTAGGCTTTATTTGCGTTATGTTGAGTACCGTCATTTCTAATCGCCTCCAACGTCCGCCCTAAATCTATTAGTATTAACTCAATTCAACTCTGACTTAGGCTCTTAACCTTCTGGAGATGTCCTATGTGGCTTGAATGTTACACGAGGGGGAGCCACAGGAACAGTTTGCATCACTTTACCTTGAGGTAACGGAACTAAGGCAAAAACAAATCCACTTGTTATTCACTTCAGCGTGTGTCTGTCCACTGTGGCCTTTATACAGAGGTGAGAGCTTACAGGGCGGTGCCCAAGGCATAGGTTATGTATAATTATGTGCATGTGTATATATTACACATACACGCTATAATACAAAGTTCATAGCGGGTGTCTAATTATATTCGTGTATATATAATATCCATCCTTACTCTTATATAATAGACCTTAAAAGATTAGCCCATATAATGTATACATTGTAAGTTAAAGTATGAATCCATCGACCCTTAAAAATATGCATTTTGGCAATGTACATGCACACCCTCTGATTTTCTCTGTCTGTTTGTCTCTGTCTTTCTTTCCTTCTGTCTGTCTCGAATCATAGAATGCAAAAGCAGATACAATGTGCACAATATTATTATACATTAATTTTACGCTTTCTTCATTTCTTCCGCTCAGGCCCGGCTCTAGACATCTGGCGGCCTTAGGCAAAGCTACATTTTGGTGGCCCGCTGACCCATAATATTATAATAAAGTCATTAGTTTTTTAAATTGTTTGTGTTTTTCACTAATATATTATATTACAAGGAAGTAAGAATATAATATATGTAAGTTTAAACAGAAATAATCAATGCTTTGATTAATCAATGCGGTTTTTTATAAAGTTGTTAGGATCAATAAGAATTAAAAAATAATCCAACGTTGTTCCATTTAAGGATTTGCAAAAATATATATTAATTTTGCAAAATTGGCGGATCCTAAAATTCGGCGTCCCTAGGCGGCTGTCTAGTTCACTTAGCGTTCTTCTGTTTGCCCTAAGAAAGTATGTAATTAACTGGCTAAATGGTTAGGAGTGGACAGGGTCGTACCGAGGCGGGCCAGCGGGGCCTAGACCCCTGGAGCAAATGTCGAAAAAGGGCGCAAATTTCAGGATGGAATAACTTATTATTTAATAAAATGCACTATTTTCAAAATGCGGGGGCTCCAAATTGATGCTACGCACATGGCGCAATTAGCTAGGCACAGGGCGCAATTATAGCTCGGTACGGCCATGGAAGTGGAGTTGCTGGAGTGACGAGGTCATTCTCCTTCGCTGCAGAACACTTGGATTAGATAGGACGCCATCTTTCTGTACCACTCCTCATGCATATGTATGCCATCTCCCGACCAATCACTTCTCTTCTCGGACAGCCGCATCAGGTCAAAGAACGCATACACCGACGAATCACTTCTCACCAATTCAGGTCGTATCGCTCTGAACAGCGCCCTGTTGAATTTCTCCATCTTGTCGTTCGGCAGCATGCCGTGCCACTTCCGGTTTCGCCCGACAGCTGACTTCCGGTTTTCGAATTCCCTGAAGACCGGAACCCAGATGAGACGCGTCGTCTTCGGAAGATACAGACGAATAAGATCCACGAAATATCGCAACCGAATTTCGAGACTTTTGACCGACTCCGTCAGACGATCGTGGTTGAATGGTGGGAAGACGATCAGAAGATCCGGTACGTGACGTTTTAGGTGGTACTTAAACAGGTATTCTTGGTACGTATCCGCTCTGTAGCGCAGATTGACGACGACGTGGTTGTGTGGAATTTCCAGCCCGAGGCTACTGTCCAGAACGCTCGTCATCGCCAGATGCTCCGTGTCTAGACTTCCGTTTCGTTTTCCAGGTGAGGTACAGACATGGGACTTGGAAGCGCACGAGAAACAGTGTCTGAAAGAGGGGCGAAGGAACGCAGCGACACGTGGCTCAACGCGTGTGTAGTAGCTGACGTCAGGTCTTAGTATGACGTAGTCTACCCGCTCCTCCGAATACATGCGGCAGTCGAAGCCGCCATTTTGAAGCAGACTCAAGATGGCAGTGTAGTAACGGGCGCCGTTCGAGTCACCAATAGTTATAATTCTACTTATGTTGCGCTGCATTAGGCAGTTGTCTAGGAAACCGGACGGAGGGTAGGCATAGCGAAATCTACACAAGTCTGGCTCAAATTTCGCAAGACTGAGCGTCGAGTTTAAATCAATCCATCTCCCTCCTCCAGGAAAGTAATTCCGACGACGAAAGTAATTCCGAAAGACTCTGGTTGAACAAACAGCGGATGAATTGAGATCCTTGTAATGAAAAGAAATATCCTTCGCACTATTTTTTCCAATCACTGCGCACCTTTTGAGCCAATGAGGAGTGACGTAGGAAGCTAAGACGATTACGAAACATAGAAAACAGAATAGAAACATCACGGACAGTACAGACGCGCGACGCCATGTTTGCCAGAGAGGGGATATTATTGATGTTACCATGATGAAATCCTGAAATAGAATAGGGCAGCGATTCATAAGATGTATACTTCTAGCTAGTAATTTCTTCTCTTCTCTGCATCAATGTACTATAGCTCAATTTTGTCGGTCATTTGCAGTTAGCTTAAAATTCGAACATAAGAGCATCTAATTAAAAATTGGTAAAACAATAATGCCAGAAAAGAAACATTTGAATATTTAAAAGAGGGCTTTGCATATTCTGCTGCAGTTTTCCACATCCTATACTTGTGTGAGCTCAAATTTTCAACTCTTATAAACATTAAATATTGCATGGATTGAAGAAATTTGCAAGGTATACTAGGTTGAGAACCACTGGTGTAGAGACTATAATGGGGACCTAATTTCAACCTAATTTCAACCTAATTTCAACCAAATTTCAACCTAATATCAACCTAATTTCTAATTTTATTATGGTCACTAGTGTGATTACGATTGCGATTACAATGTGTCACATCCATATATGTAGGCCTACTATGAGTAGACCTCCTAATTATATATATAGTCTTTCTTCTTCAAATTTATATTATATGTGTACATTGTGCGTGCATAGAGCCTACCATTGGTGGACCTAGGCCTACACCATTTGCACATTGTTCCAACAACTCTCGGTATAGGTCTGTACATTGCACAATTTCATGGCTACGAATGTGCTTTAATATCGTTGAATTTGTATCTATGGCGACAGCGTGGAAGGCCAACTTTAGAATCTTAGATCCTATTCTGTAGAGAACATTTCGCTATTGAGCAGAGGAATGCATATGTGCTGATATGTGCGTAGTTCTCGTGGGTCTAGATATGGATGGAATTGAGGGCATCGCTGGATACAGAAGTCAACAGAGGAATGTTTTAGAGAGTTCCAAGCAATTTCTACAAAAAGTCTTAAATATAGGAGGGAGATATATATTTGCTGTTGAGTTACAATAATGGTATGGACTTTATTTGACCCGTGGACTGTTAGATTTGGGGCTGTAGATCGTGGTTATCTGGTGGACTTTGAGTTGACCGTTTCCGCTTTCTGGTGATAAACATTGATAATGGACTGCGTTGCTTGGAGCGACACAACAAGATACTTAAACATTGGTCGTAGGGTTTAAGTTTGAATTCTGTGAATTTACAGAATTCTTGTCTTCCAATCCAAATAAACTTATCGTAATGTAAAGATTTGTAATCGTTCTTAACTAACATAGTAGTATAGACAGGTCCACTGCACGGAAAATGCTGCTTCCTTGTTTTATTTTGATTTTCCCTTTTTACTTTGCTACTATATTCGGTGAATAAAAGTTACGGTCACATGATGAGAAGAGAGGACGAAATCTGCGTTAAGAGTATCATGAGATCACCCAGCACACGCATGAAAGTTTACCATGTTTATTGTAGGGCCTACATTACATACGATTGAATATACAAACATACTTATGGTTTATAATATGATGATTTGAGTTAACGGAAGCATACATAGGGGTATGGCGCTTAGCCAGCAAAGCAGAGAGTACGAGTTCAGAAGGTTATAATGTAACGACCTGACCAAGTCCTTTATGCACTAGGCACTTGTGCTCAGTCGATGTTCTGTGTTTGAACCTCGGAAGTCTGAACCTTGGAAGAAGACCAACTACATTGACAGACTTTTTTCATTGTATCTTCGTATGCATCTGGAAGAGAACACAAATTGGCCGACCCCCAATTATCAGCTCTCAGGGTCTCTCTATTTTTCAGATTCTGACCATAATTCTGTTTGTTGAATATAATGACTTGCTATCTACATGTATATGGAATCTGACTACTCACATGTACAGACACAGACGTATGCTTCCTGTGAAATCCTCGCTTGATCTGGAGGACATCTGTGATTTTATGCCCACAGAAAGGTAGAGGTTATATGAAATACAACAGAAAACGAATATCTATGAGAAGCTTTTATCATTCTTTTACTCAAACTATCACAACGATCGATGTCACCTCGTCCGTCCGTCCGTTCGCAGGGCCGCTGTGCACAGTGTGCAGCTGAAACTTATACGTTTAAGTCAGGTCGCCAATTCACCATTCAATGAAAGTCTTTAACGACTGGTCGTATGCATTGCCTTGAGGCATGTCAACGAATAATATTATGAGCAGTGTAAGTACTAAAAGACGAGAATCGAAGAAATGAAGAGAAAGCGATACAAGAGAGGATCTCTGCGGGCAGCAAAACTGGAGGTGTGGCGGAAAAACTCCGGCAAGTAGACTACGGTGCTCCATAACTGGCACCGCCATGCCTGACCAAAATCCAAAATTCAGTGGTAAGCATGAGGCAGGAAAGCACATCACTCGTATGATGCGAGACATGATCAAACTTTGGCAAACCAGCAATAAGCTTAACAATTGTACTAAGCACACGTTCAAGCTACGCAATGCGTCCCAAGGGGAGATCAGCATAGAAGACAATGCAGTATTAAGTGCGGCATCAAGCGGAAGTGAAGGGGAAATGGCTTTACTGTGTGGCAGGCTGAATTGACTAGCAAATTGTCCTTGTACTTATTAAATAGACATAGACAGATCTCTTTAAGCGCGTCTTTCAGTCTCTGCATGGTCTTAGACCAAGAGGCCTGCTCCTGTTTCGGCAAAAATTCGCTTTACAGAGTAATCTTTACCTTCAGGTCTCAAGTTAAGAATCTTTTTCTGGACTCATTTACCTCAGACGTCTGTTTCCGTGTCTACTAGGACCCCGTTCTTGGGGTTTTAGAACGAATTCACCATGTAATTTGGCTGATACAACGATTTTGCTTAGTAGTTGCCATCGACTGTTGCACTGAACAGCATGACATTGATGCTAGAAGCTCTTAGACTAGAATTAATAGACCTCAAGATTGCCTTCTAAAGATTTGACGCTTTCATGAACTTTTGATAAAGACCATGATTAGTATTTTGAAACACAGGAGAGACATATTTTCAGATAGGACTCATAGGAGGCCGCTCTTTGATGAATGTACTTTGTGGAAAAAACAAAACTTGAAACATTCTCATTTTTTTTATCATTTTCACATTTTTTGGAATAGTGAATTCACTTAAATGATATACAGTGACACAATCAAACCCCTTCTGGTAAATGGTATTGTCATGACGCCAACACCTTGTTCGTAATTAGCCTACGTCGATAAAAGTCACTGGATTTTCTAATAAAAATTAATGTCGTCTTCCAATACCATTTCGAGTCAAAACCTGCAACAGAAAATTATCAAACAATCATAACCGAATCGTATTCTCCAAACTTAAAAACACACAGTCGTCGCACATATGAAATGTACCGATACGAACAAAATGCACAATCATTCGGGTTTTTATATAATAGACAACTATATCAATGATGAATGTTTCTGAGCTGATTTACTGCTGTCTAGTCGAGACGTCTTAATAAAGTATAATGAAGAGTAAGCACTTCGCAATTAAGAAGCTGTCCGTAAAATCATGTATAAATGATTATTACAAAAGTATCCAATCCTTGATATAGACACAATAAGTCAAAACACAAATTTCGTTATCACATGTCTACAAACACCTGTCAAGTGGTCATAGAGTGATAGACGGACAGACATACACAGACAGATAGACAGAGACGGCGACAGACAAAGAAGGACAGAGGGATAATCTGCAGTTTATCACAAAAACACGATCGAATAGAGTACAGTTGTTGTTGTCATGGTTGTTGTTGTTGCTGCTGCTGTTGCTATTGCTATTGACTAATTACTAGTCTCATTATTATTATTATTATTATTATTATTATGATTATTATTATTATTATTATTATTATTATTATTATTATTATGATTATGATTATTATTATTATTATTATTATTATTATTATTATTATTATTATTATTATTATTATTATTATGATTATTATTATTATTATTATTATTATTATTATTATTATTATTATTATTATTGTTATTGTCGTTGTTGTTGCTGTTGTTACCAGCACCATCATCCGTCATTCTGATCATCGTTGTCACCATCACATCCACTATTGTTAGTATTTGTAGCATTACTATTCTGTAGTTAAATATATTACATTACTCAAATCGACATGTAGATCACTATTCCTTACTAAAAATTCTAAATCGTATGACCTCTTTGTAGCTGACGTCGAATGCAGATGCCAAGGTGCAAAAATTTACTTGGAACGATTCCTCAGAGAGAACAGGTGGCTGCTGCTACTGGGGTTCCAAGTATGCCCTACGCTGCGTCCGAATCTGTTCAGTAAAAACTTCGGATTTCATACACTTACGAAATAACATTAAAGGTCATCTGTCTACGTCCTAACACGTACGTATATTACACGTTATAGAAAGTCGTTTGTTATTGTCCCACATCTAAAGTTATCGATTCTAATCCTTGGTGGCCTATTATTGCCATCTGCAGCAATAGTAAAACCAACTTCAGGAGATCACAGGATAGTATTAACGACAAAACTGGTATACTATTTTCTACTCTATAGTTCCAAGTTTTAGACGTAAGGCGACAGAAATAATAAATATTATATAATTTATTAGATAAATAAATATTTATTAAATATATAAATATTTATTAGATAAATAATTTTAAATATTTTCTGTGTACTTTCATGTCGACATGAAGTACACAGAAAATATTTAAAATTATTTATTTAATTTATAGATAATTACTATTCTAACTACTACAACAATTCCAGAGTATATCTAATTTGAAATAACTCATGGTGTGAAAGTCATGACAGTATGAATAGATAACAGATAAATGAATAATAATATACCTCATAATTCGACTCTCGCTCCTTCAGGCTGATATCAATTGCTTCTGTTACTAATTGTCTTGTAGTAATTTGCATGAGCGAATTATATTTTTGCTGGCTATGAATTTCTATTTCACGTGCAGTGTAAGTAAGCTACCTAACAATCAATATGCTATTGTTTGATTACCTATAGTTGTGAGCGATTCACGCTTAGTGTGTGTCTTACCCCGAAATATCTAGCTGCTGTAATACGCCGGCCTCTTTCAGCCTCCTCACATTGACCACAGCTCTTCAAACAGGGCTGATCTGCTAGTTCCTCATACTAGAGTAGCAATGACGGAGTACCTGTCTTTTGCAGCATTTGGTCCCTGTCTTAGGAATGCGCTGTCTTCATCTACTCGCTCACAGATTATTCTGACCTCTCCTTCTCCTTTGGTTTTCTCGAATCCATTTCTTCACCCGTGGTCTTTCAAAATTCTAAATCGCATGACCTCTGCGCACTGAACGGTCCAATCAGATGTTTTAACGAGGTCTAATAATATTTCATTCAGTTGTTTTAATATTTGCGTTCCAAGCAAAGGATACACTATAAGTCGACTGACGACAGCATTTCACAGCCCTGAGGCACATCCTTTCAGGTCCTCGTTATTCTAACAGATATTTAATGTAGTCCAGTCATCTGTTCGTGAGTGTGATAAACGCTTGGTCTGGTTGTACCTTTGGTCTTAAACAAAAAACCATCAGAGGCGTTCCGATGCAGTGTGTGTCTGATGGGTGCGTTAATGCCTATGTAAATTCATTTAGTGCAGTTTCCTATCAAGGACAACACGATGCAGACAATGCCGTTTGTGTTTGTGTGTGTGAGAGAGTGATGTGTGTATTATTACCTGGGTCGACCGACGACTGCGAAGTATTCGTTGAGCGCTCTGAGGTATTCTCTCAGTTCTTCGGGGCTATGGAAGACACTCGGCCTCTCAGGAAGTCCTGTCATCTCCTCGTCCTCCGTCAACGCCACACACGACGAGGCCAGCAGCATCAGGCCAACCAATACAACGAGGGCCAACAGGCGAAGAATAGCCATCGCAGAAGAACTCATTTCGATCGCTGTCAATCAAACAGATCAAAGGCGTCTGTCAATCAACCAAAAGAGTGCACCCGTCAATCATCAAATAATAGTGTATGTAACTCAGTCAGCGAATCCAACGATGTCGTCATCGGTTCTCTGGATGTCATATACAGGTCATGCCCATCGTACTTAGACTTCTACTTCTCATTCTCAATTCTATATACAGCCATCTAGTGCAGTTGATTGTGTATGGTTTAGGATTGATAACTTAGTTTCTCCAACCACAGCTTTTATGTAAGATTCAACGCTTACCGCTCTAACTGGTAGAATTAATCAAAGTTGTATGATAAATTACCCGTAAATGTATTGTTTATCTCACAAATTCTGATGAGTTGTATACATACCAGTGAAATTCAGGTGGCAGAGACTGGCTTCTTCTTTCCTCTAGTGAACCTTGCGATCTGTGAGGTTTCTTCCGTTTCCTATCCTATTTATACGTCTCCAACTCCTAAAGATATCCATCTCCTACATCCATGTTACAAACGCAATCTTCCGCTGCCAAGGCCTCCAGTTAATCTCGTCACCGCTTTTCATCCAGTTTCAATGCTGCTTTTCACGCTGCTTCTGCACAAAAGAAATCTGAACACCACCTGTTGCGTTGAATTTGGAATTGCAGATTTCCCCATCTGCCTATGACAGCATTAAGACAATAGCTCGACTCCAAAACACCAGACATACAACGCAGACACATGTATACATATACAATCAAATGCACGCAAGCACAGAAGCATACGTACACATCAACGCGTACATGCGTGGACACTACGACACATGCAAAGAAGGCGCCCATGATAGTACAATTCTAAGACATAACAGACTTTGCGTATAAAGTTTGACAGATGGGCAGGCAGTACAGCAAGAGGTCTTCTACACACAAGGTTACTGCTAAGTGCTGCTGATCACGATCTTGTAAGAAGCAGATGACGTGGGCATCTGTCGTCACCACAATGGCTCTGGAACTCTTAAGTATTCGGTCACAAGAGGCCACCTATAGCGCAGGGTGCGCAGGACCCCTAGCTGCGACGGACGATTTGTCGCACCACCGGATGGGGCCTGACAAGAATCCCGGAATCGGGCGTTTATGAGAACGGGATTTATATAAATAGTAGAAGGAAGAATCTGTACAGAAGACGAAGATAATCGGAAGAGATAAGAATACTTCAAAGACGTCATTTCAGGTGAAACTACAGGTAACAAATACAGGTCGTCAGTTGTTCTTCGTCGTTATCAAAAACACCAAAAGTTTAAGTCGCTCTTAAGCTTATCATTAACCAAGATTTTCATGAGAGCTGCTTCGTATCAATGGAATTATGGATAGATGTCTAGGGGAGATACGAGTCCGGTTGACACGGAGACGAGAAAGAGGATAATGTAGAGGACGGTTCTGTTGAGGACCAAGAAGCTTGACACGCGTAGGATTGAATGGAATAGATTGAGGAATAGATTGAGATTTATAGATTGAGGACGATTTGCGTGAAGATTGCTTTGAAGATTCAGGTCTAAACTAATCAGCAGATAAAACACACATACATGATGAAATCCATATAACGTAGGTTACGATCATTACGACTAAGGAATAAAGCAACAGACATTGATCATTGAAGGACCACCACAATTTATTTAATCGTGTCAGCTTTCGTTTGTTCACTATGCGCAAAAAGCGGGATTCTTTTCGTTCAGTCCAAAATGTTATGTAGCGCCAATAATTTAACATAATTTTTAACAAAATCACGGCAATTCGCGGCCTCTAGGGAAATTCACGGCAAATTCGGCAAAGGCCGAGAATCAGGTGATCCACAGAAGCCCAACCTAGATGGCTAATGCTACCGTTAGAGAAATAAGGGAATGTCCCAAATGGGAAAACTCATGCTTGAAAGACACCCTACTTCGATTGACATTTGTCTGTTGTTTTGATTGACAGCTATAGAAATCATTCGCAATGGGCTCTTCGTCGCTGTTTCACTTTCACAAATTAGTCATTGTCGTTTTGGTTGGCCTGATGCTGCTGGCCTCGTCGTGTGTGGCGTTGACGGAGGACGAGGAGATGACCGGTCTTCCTGAGAGGCCGAGTGTCTTCCATAGCCCCGAAGAACTGAGAGAATACCTCAGAGCCCTCAACGAATACTTCGCTGTCGTTGGTCGACCCAGGTAATGCTCGTAATACACACAGCAAACAGATAATGCATTAAGATCCTGTACAGCTGAATCGGAACGTCTTTGATAGGAAAATGCGCTAAGGTAATGATACAAACATCACACACACATACATACGTACACACACACACACACACACACACACACACACACACACACACACACATGCAAACTGCATGGTGTGTATTCACAGCTGACTGCATCGGAACGTCTTTAATAGAAAAATGAATTGACCAGGGTAATGATACACACATCGCACACTCACTCACACAAACACACACACTCACTCACACAAACACACACACTCACACACATACGCACACACACTGTGTGTTCTGTATTCACAGCTGCATCGGAACGTCTTTTATAGGAGAATGCGCTACGTGAATTTACGGACACAAGCATGTGTATGCGTAGCTACTAGCTAGACATGTAGAATAATAAGTCTTCATCTAATTTTCTGTAATCTTATTCCCTAATTTTTTAAGTGCAGCTTTATAGCTATTAGCTACGCGAGAGCAACGGTTTGTTCATAATCATTGCGACCAGTCATAGAGGTTATCCATAGGAAGCACGTGGTCCGAATACCAGAAGCCAGAGGGAAACAGAGAGATAGGAAGCTGGAAAGAGAGAGAAAGGAAATAGAGTAAAGAGCGGAAGGGAGATGGGTAAGAGCGGGGTTGCTAACGGTAGGTTAAAGGAGACGGGAAGGCGAGGAATTGGGTGAATCAAGATAAGGTAGACCTACTGGCAAATGTGGAACTAAAGTGGAAGGCCTGGGAAGTGATAAAGAGCGTGATATATGACTGAAACTATGTGACCAATAAGTGCAGGTCTCAAGTTATAGAGTTCAAAAGTACAGAATGAATTGCACAAAGTAGTCTTTCAGCCAATCGTCTTGAGTTTGAATTTTGCAAATGTTGCAACTCGATATTTCCTAAACAATAGAAGTTAGTTGGCTAATAGTTTTATCACAATACATTACTATTATTCCATAGATCGTGTTCAGTGTAGCTCCAGAAAACTGATCTAACTTGGAAAAGCATTCGCAGAGACATTCAAGAGGTTGGAAGATACGGTTTGCAGCAGCTGTAGTCTTAAAGTGCATGCATTCGAGTGATTTGTCCATTAGCAATGCACAGTTTACCATGTGGTATTATAGCACTCCTGCAAGCCTCAATAAATGCGCTCTAGCCCTTGGTTATACTGCCTGGCAAGAAATGCATCAAAATTAATTTTTAAACGTGAGCTCAAAATTTCTAAAGCGCTACATTGAAGCTAAGCATGGGGCACTAACTCATTCACAAGCGCTGCGTCGAATCAGAGTGGTTGTCCAGAGATCGATGCTCAACGGAAGTCCGGTTGGAAGTCCATAGGAACCACAGAAGGGAAATGCAAATTAACAGGTACACCTCCAAAATGTGCAAAAAAATGTTAAGTGGATAATTTTAATGATCTATCTGGCTTGTCTGTGGTCATTTTAAGCAAACGTATTCTCTTTAGTCTCTATAGTCTTCTGCCTTTTTTACAGGTTCGCATGTCCAATGTCGCCACTTCTCTCTGTTCTGTGCATTCTCCTTCATCTTGTTGTAGTCACTCCTTCCATCAACGGTCCAAAAATCATTTTTCTTGGTCTTCCTCTTGTTTTCTTTCCCTTCGTTTTTCCCTAGATGATGTTTCGTAGTAGTGAGTCGCCTGTTAGTACGTGTCCAATCCATCTCCTTTGTCATTCTCTTATTGTCTTCATCGGTGATTTTTTTCTCTCCTGCCATCGTGATCTGTGTATGCTAGTATAATATAAGTTCTATGTCACCTGATATAACGTACTAAGTAAATGCTTTCTCGTTTTTATCCACAGTTCATCATCTAACCATTATGGCAGTATTGACGTAGCCCAGATTTAAGACAGAGTGAAATAGACTCATAATTTCAGGATCTCAGCGTTTCTCTAAGGTATCGGTGCCAGTCATTAGGATTTGCAAGCATACTTTACACCCCACGATTTCGCAAAGAAGCATTACAATTACAGAAACATTGTGACGGTTTCTTCACAGGTTTGGTCGCAGCGTCAAACAGTCATGGGCTCCCAGTAGCAACAATCACCTGTTCTCTCTGAGCAGAGCCTAATCGTTCCATATGAGCTTCGCAAGTCTTGAAGCAAGCATTTCAATTGTAAATAACAGGTAACTACAGAGACTACTTGTAATCTATTCTTCAGTTCTGGGGAGCTTTGGAACGCCATAGTGGGGCAGAACTGAGGAACTGAGTTGGAATGGGAGAAATAAACGCCCATATCTTGCCGAATTAATAATTTATAGAAAACCAGAAGTAAATCAGAACACTCAATTAATACGCATCTGCACGGTCTATAGCCAATTTATTACAAGGTACAACTGAAATAAGAAGTTATTATAAGCCAGATGCTTGCCCGTACTAATTAAGACGGCTAAGGAACAACTTTGAAGTGTGGTTTCCACTTCAAATTAGCCTGCGGGTCACAAGTTGCACAACTGGCAGCTGATGTTCTGATTGCCTGGATATTATTAACAAATTTTTTAGTATCATGCCCATTTGAAAACTATTTTAAAATTGTTTTAAACCACATCAGGACGGGCAATCATCTAATATCTATAATGGCACCACCAATTGAACTGAAATGAGTCCAGTAAGCGTCACAAGAAATGTTGACTTCATGACTGATAGTTCAGTTCGTTTATACATTTAGATTTATAATACGTGGTGGCCAAGCGGTTAGAGCGGTTAGCCCGTAGCGTTCAGTGTGCGCTGAGCGAGCGGGTTCGACCCTCGTCCGGGGAGTCACTGTGTAGGGACCTTGAGCATGTCCTTCGAGCACATTTGCTCTGCATTACAACTGCAGTTGCGTCGTCGGGACGTGTGCGTGATTTCGAACACGACTTGTCGTGATAAAGCACATTGTAAATGCCGAGTTGTATTGTTATATATAAAATATATTTAATATATATTATATATATAATATTATATTTACGTAATAATTTATGCACTGTGTCTGGAAATAAATGGACCCCTTAATGATAACATGAAAATAAATACTAAATATTCGACAATTTTCAAAATTTCAAAACCGTTGTAATTCTGACATATTTATCTAGTGCTGCATGAAATGATATAGCTCATATCTTCAAGAAATACATAATAATAAAGTAAATTGCATAAACAATCGAGTTTTAAGGACGACCTAAAATTTATAAACGGAATTTTCAACTATTTTTAAACGTTCTTGATGAATCGCTATTGATTTAATTCAAATTTAGTCTGCCTTACAGCAGTCTCCATGAGGCAGCGCCGCGCCCTCTCAATATCTGGTCCTGTGACATGGAATTGGCTCCCTACCATCCTTCGACAAATACCTATTAATCAGTCTGCCTTGTTTCTAACTACTCTTAGGACTGTTTTGTTCGACCGTTGTTGAGCTGGGAGCGCTTCTGAGTGAGCAAACTTGACTGGACGCTATATAAAAATATTACAATAATAATAATAATAAAGTTATTCATGCATTTGAATAATATTAGACTACAAGGTGTGTTAAAGTGTCCGCCTTAGGCCTCATTACAAGCTTCAAGAGTCAAGACGCGTGCTCCGGTGGTCAGTGGCAGTATCAATGACCATCTGATCGTATTCCTCCCAGGCATTGATTTCGTAATTTAAAAACGCCACTTGGATGTAGTTTTTTTAACCTGGACGTTCGTAAATTCCAAAATTGTGAAGAATTAAGTCGGGATTACAACGGTTTTGGAATTTAAAGAATCGATGAATAATTACTGTTTTTTGTCTTATTATCATTAGGGGTCCCTTTATTTCCGGACATAGTGTATATAGGCTTAATATTTTATGATTTCCATCAGGGCTGTGTTCTGACCAGTTACGAATCCACCTTCAACAATCGTTATTAATTAACAATTCAGTCGCTGAATATGTGTTGTTTATTTTTCCTGCAGGTTGTGATATAATCTCTCATTGGATTGAAAGTAAACGCTTGGGACAACTGGATAACATTGGGTCACCTACCGATCGTTTCATGAACCTCGACATTTTTACGATATCATTTCGTATATTCACGACAAGATTCAAATATATTCAAATTGATTAACAACACAGTTTTTCTGTTATAATTAATAATATGTGTATTAAAACATTATTCATGTCTACTAACGTTGCAATTTTTAGTCACCACGTTTACTGAGATAGGCCTGCATTTACATATACGGAATGAGGAAAACAGATAGACCATAGATTACCGGTAATAAAGAAAAGGAAGAAATTACAAGTAAATAATTGATAAATAAGTAGACATCATTACTATTATTGCTATTAATATAATCATCACCACTCAAAGATATCTTCAACGCAGATACAGAAATACCTATTCAAGCGTTCATCCATGCATCCATCCATCTATCTAGATAACGCATCCAAGCATCTATCTACCTGGATCCATCATCCACTAACTCATCCAAACCATTTATTTGCACATCCATCTATCCATCCAGCAGTCCTTCCATCAATTCACGTGACCCTCTACTTGATTACATTCATTGGTCCTTAAGCCATTGCGAATGTGCCTTATTATCACACAACAAACCCTGCATTCGAACGTATCTTTGCTGCACAATGTTAATTGATGTTAAGTACACGTATGCATGAATGTATGTATGTATCCATGGATGTATCTATGTATGTATCCATGTATGTATCGGTCTGTGCAGCTGTGCATGTGTGTATTTATGCAGGTATGTATGTAAGCTCTTATTAAGGTATTTATTTATAGCTAGATACAATATCGCTTTTAAAGTACCTCGCAAAGTCCGAGTGGTCATTGGCATATAGCATATAATATAGTTTTAGGCTATTATTTTGTTTAATAGGATCGTCTCTGAAAAATCTACTTATAATCACTTATTCTGCTAAATTCAAATTAATCGTTGTTCAGAAGTTACTAAGACATACAGGATCTCCAACTATGCAAGATGCAAAGTAACTATAACCTCAGGCTACTCCGCTTTCCTCTAACTCCCATCCTTCACCCCGTTACCACCCCAAAACGCCATCATAACCCTAACAACGACCACGGTCAGAAGCGTAGCAACGGCCTTGGCGTGCAGCGTATCGGCCGATGACGTCAGCGCCAGAAACGGGTTGATGGTTGTCGTGGAAACGGAGATGTCTTTGGCCAGAACGTAGCTCGTCGTGATGGAGTTGCAGTTGGGCAGTGTGACCTGTGGCGTCTGGGTCACGGCGAATGTCACGGTAGCGTTGGTCTCGTTGACGAATGTGTAATAAGAGGACGGGCGGTGGCGGTGTGAGTGCGCTGTTGTTGTTGTAGGTGTTGCATGGATGCCAGGCCCCATGGCGAAGTAGAAGATGTCTGGTGGGTTGGTGACCTGGTAGTAGTAGACGCCGTCCAACAGGTAACCGTTCTTGAATTGGTTCATGATTGCGTTCACGGCTTCCTTCTTCTTCAGAGCTGTCCAAACGAAATACGCTTCTAGAGATGGACTGGCTTGACACACTTGCATGACTGATTTGCGTATACTGACCAACCAACTGGATTTACGATTTCACTTAATAGGTCGAGTTCATGCTTGACTTACCATTGATTGATAGCTATCTTTTGATTAGCAAATGCTGTAAGAGCGTTTCATGCTTATGTTAACTTTTTAAGCTCTGGTAACCAGAATACGATCATCCTTTGATCAATCATAAATGGATGTAAATTATAGTTAGTTCTATGGACACATTAATTGTGTTCGGTCAAAGAAAAGCTGCAGAGAAAAGATAAATCAGAATTTGAACATAACTCGGTCCCTATACAACCGATTTCGCCTTCTGTAACTAACTGCGATGTCAGTTTGTGACGGTTTGTCTATTAAACAAAGATATATATATATATATGGGGCGGAATAACGTAGATTCTGATTCTAGACGATTAGATATTATCATGTAATTCTAATCGCCGATGCGACAGCTATAAACTTCTTAGGAATTACGCAAATATTAAGTTGAATTGAACTTTGGACAACGCTCGTAAACGACGCAGCGCTCGTGAGCACACCGGCGCCCATTTTAGAAATTTGGAATTTACTGTCACTACTGTTTACATTACAATAAGTGACCATTGAGTGATCAGTCTGCACTCACTTAAACTAGACCGGTGTTCTTAAGAGCTAACTTGTATTCACCGTTGCGTAATATTATGAAGCTCATAGATATTAAGTATACATGTAGATCAAACCTGGCAGAAGTCCGGCCAATAAGCCAATGAGAAGACCGAGCAGAAGTAGACCGAGGATTAGACCCCACACGCATGCGCAGCAGCGACGGCTTCCAGTTCCCTTCATCATGTACAGCTGTTCCTGGCTGTAGGGATAACTCTGGAAGAACATTTGACCGTTACACTCAATCAGCATAACGATGCATCCAACGCATTCAATCAGTCCTACCAAAAATGAACTGAACTCATCAGAGTGCATTTACAACTTGGCAATATATGCAAAATGCATGAAAATAACGTCAAAGACTGCTGGATGACCAGACGACTGCGATTTTTAGAAGTGCCTTTCACTGGCCAATGATGTTGTCGGACGTTTAGTGTTTTATTCTAGAGCCATAATTGACTAACTTCGTGTTCTTATTATTTTTTTTTATTTCAAATTATTGTAATGTGCTACAAATTTTGGTGAAATAAAGATTGATATTATAAGCTTATTATACGAGATGCGTTCGACGACTGTTTGTAATTATAAAGTATAATCGGAATCAACTGCCATGGTTTTCAAATATGCGCCCATGTCATGCAGTATACGAAATTACTTGCGGTTTACCAATCTCTTTTAATAATAAAGTTGGTGATAATGATAATGACGACGACGACGAGGACGATGACGATGACGATGAAGATGATGGTGAGGATGATGATAATAATAATAATAACTATTATTATTATTATTATTATACATATATGTTTCACATTATGCTGTTATCGCCCATGATGAGCTAATGGAGTGTTGGCAATGTCCCGAAGAGGCAGACTGCGTTCCCACGCTGAAGAACAAACTGAGTTCCGTTGGAACAGAAATGACGTCTCCATTGGATCGTGGGTTGCAGCACTCGTTCGACTACCCAACTCTGAGATGAAACTCCAGTCCTTCACTGCTCCAAGCGCCGCCGGATTCAAGGAGAGGGCTACGAAGTCGTGGGTGTTGGTTATGGTGGAATACTTGGCCCTCTTCGTCTTAGCTGCGCGTTCGGCTGCTTCGCCAGCTCTGATAGATGTGTCGACAAGATGTGACTTGGCGTAGGTGTCGGGCACTGTCACATCCCATGCCAGACATCGACCATGTGTCCAAGGAATGAGCGTGATATTAATAATAATAATAATAATAATAATAATAATTATAATAATAACAATAACAATAACAATAACAATAATAATAATAATAATAATAATAATAATAATAATAATAATACATGTACAAGCGAACTCCAGGCATGCATCCTACCAAACAGAGTCTGCTGAGGAACCATTTGAACTTGCGAGTTCAGCACTCAACGCTTGGAAGACCTGACAGATGCAGAACCACCAACAGGAGCAGCGAGTCATCGCCAGAAAGAATGGACCTCCGATTCACAGACAAGGCATGGAAAGGTCTGCTGGATTCCAAATAACAATC